>OX155686.1:9825497-9973601 GCA_944547425.1 Eupithecia centaureata
GAAGAAGAAGAGACGTGTTTGTGCATTTATTATCGAAACATAAAAAATGCCTAGCTGTTGGAAATAGATTAATTTTAATAGAGATAATTTAAAAGAAATAGATTAATTTTAACTAATATTAGCTGCACAATTTCATTTCGCGCCCATACTTTTTAACTGACAACTTGTGCAAGATACAAAAACTTTATTTTGCAAACAAATAAACCCAGAAGTTCTTGCTGCAATGTCAAAATAGCGTCTACATGTGTGACTTCCGACAAGTCTGTGCAAGTTGGAATAGTTGCAGAAGTTAGCTTGCCACAACAGTTTACACAATAGTAACTGCTAGCGGAAGTCGACTTCTGCAAAATTTATTGCAAATCTAAACTCGCAAGCCTGGCAAGCTGAAAAAATTGCAGAAGTTGCTTGCCGCGGCCGTTTTTTTGCGTTTACACATATAACTTGTAGCAAGTTCCGCAAGCTGTAAAACTTGCAGAAGTTAGCTTGCCATACCTGTTTAGACAGTGGTAACAGCTTGCGGAAGTCAACTTCTGCAAGTTTTATTGCTAGTCTAAACCTCGCTTTAAGCGAGGTTTAGACTAGCAAGTTCTTCCTGCAATTTCTTGAGCGAGTACTTGCTTCTTCGTTTACATTACGTGCAATATTTGTAGCTCAATTCGCTTTCGCAAGTGACCCGCAAGATCTTCCTTGCAAGTTCTTGCGCGATTGTTTAGATTAGCAATGACTTGCTGCGATTTCTTGGACAAATATTCACTGGTCCGTTTAGATTGTCTGCAATTTTTCTTGCACAAGTCGCTTTCGGAAGTCACCAGCAAGATCTCGCTTAGAAGTTCTTGCAAGACTGTTTACATTAAATGTACAGTGAATTGTATAAGTACTCATAAATTTTATGAGTAGGTATACAATCATCATCATCATCATCAACCTATATTAGTCCACTGCTGGACATAGGCATAGGCATGGTGGTATACAATAACTACGTTTAAAATTAAAATTTACTAAATTTTATTAAAACCAATTGAAACGGTCATTGGCAAAATGTGTCTACATCTGGTAGAGCCATATAATAAAAGAAGAAGAAGAAGAGACGTGTTTGTGCATTTATTATCGAAACATAAAAAATGCCTAGCTGTTGGAAATAGATAAATTTTAATAGAGATAATTTAAAAGAAATAGATTAATTTTAACTAATATTAGCTGCACAATTTCATTTCGCGCCCATACTTTTTAACTGACAACTTGTGCAAGATACAAAACTTTATTTTGCAAACAAATAAACCCAGAAGTTCTTGCTGCAATGTCAAAATAGCGTCTACATGTGTGACTTCCGACAAGTCTGTGCAAGTTGGAATAGTTGCAGAAGTTAGCTTGCCACAACAGTTTACACAGTAGTAACTGCTAGCGGAAGTCGACTTCTGCAAAATTTATTGCAAATCTAAACTCGCAACCCTGCAAGCTGAAAAAATTGCAGAAGATGCTTGCCGCGGCCGTTTTTTTGCGTTTACACATATAACTTGTAGCAAGTTCCGCAAGCTGTAAAACTTGCAGAAGTTAGCTTGCCATACCTGTTTAGACAGTGGTAACAGCTTGCGGAAGTCAACTTCTGCAAGTTTTATTGCTAGTCTAAACCTCGCTTAAACCTCGCTTAATTTAGATAGGTACTACTACTTTTTGTCCTCCATAAAGTTTAAGAATATTATATAATTTAGATACAATGCATAGTTGTAAGCCATATTTTATTAAAGAAAATATTCTTACCCTTGTTTGTATAAATATATTAGAATTAGGTATATTTGTCAAAAAGAATAAAGATTTCTTTAGAGAATATTCTCGCCCTTTGATTATATACTTGTCTAGATGGAGTGTTGCGCTGCAATCGCAACAAAAACAATAGGCCAGAATTGAAGCGCTTGTGTGCGAATTACGCACACAAGTATGTGTAACTACAAGCGTGCTACGTCACATGTGGCTGTACTGAGTGATACCAGCTCTTGAATATTTCCCATAATAATAGGGAAAAAATGTTTAGATTTTGATCATCTATAATTATTTGATTTTAAATTTTAATTTACTTTTTAGAATGTTGTACATATGGATTACTAAGTAAAATATATGTGTAAGGAAAAGTAAAAATATTACTGAAAATTAAAGTTCATTTATAATATTGTAGTTCTTAATTATATTTATACAAGTCATAAAATCATGCTTACAATTGGATTATTTACATATAGATACATTTGACGACCGTTGTGGCGCGGGCGTTGGGGTAAACATGTTCTTGAGTGGAGACCGCCACTCGGCAAACGTAGTGTAGTAGGACGCCCTCCGGCCAGGTGGGATGACGATCTGCGAAGGACTGCTGGCAGATGCTGGATGCGGCAAGCTGACAGGGCGCTATGGCGCTCATTAGGGGAGGCCTATGTCCAGCATTGGACTAATATAGGCTGATCATGATTATGATGACGATGAATAAGAAACGAAAACGGGTTCGTATAAAAGCGATCCCGCAATCAGAAACGCCCTATCTCTATGGCATGTACCTAGTTGCAACCTCAATAGGGGCAGTCTTATGGGGGCAGGGGGTATTTAGCAGTTTCGACTCAATCTACGGCGCCGGCAAAATCTCGAAAAACATTTGTTGGGTCGTGATTAAATACTTTTTTCATATTAGCTATTATTCACTATGGAAATGTTGTATTCATAGAGCAGGCAACCCAGTTAACATGGCGTCAAATGGCATCGTATTTAAGGACAACATTAAAACTTTATTATTAAATTGTTTCGTTAACTTACAGTGATTCAAAGTGTACTTACCGATGATAAGTAATTTCTCTAGTTGTTTTCAATCGTCCTTTGTAATTCCTGCTCACTTTTATAGCGCAAATCGTCATCTTTATTTGTCACGAAACGCGTGTGCGCCGCACAAAGTCAGAGTCGCCACTGTCGAGGCGGGATCTGCTTATTATGAGCCAACAGTTGGCTGATATATTTTTTGGCGTTTTGACGCTCGAACTATCTATCTAGACAAGTATATAATCAAAGATTCTCGCCCTCAAAATCTCCGGCCTCATAGAAAATTAGCTGTCCCTTTCTCAAAACTTCAACTTTTTAATTCTGGAACACACGCTATGTCAATTAAAATCTATAATAAAATTCCACAGAACATACAAAACGAACCAAAGCATATAAAATTCAAAAAACTTCTAAAAACATATCTGATTAGAAATAGCTTCTACACGTTACAGGAGTTCTTTGAAATACAACATAATTAAGTAACTATCTTCATAATAAGTATTATATTAGGTAAAAATATATTTGTAAGTATTTTTGCTGCAAAGCAAAATATTGCAGTGCCCTAACAGGGTGCATGCTTGATACCCATGTATGTTAATATAAGACCTTTAAACAGCATGTAGCAATAAAGAATCTTGAATCTTGCATCTATGATAAACGCTCAGGTCAATAGTTGACAAAATAATTTAAAAAAGAGCTCTGAAAAATGATTTGAAATTAGAATTCGTAGTCCAATAAAAAACTTTTCATAAAGAAATTACCGATACGTATGCTAGTAATTTTTCGTATAAACATACACATACATACAACATACATAAATCGGAAATTCCTTCGTATTTCTAAAGGTATTTCTTACCTATCTATGAAAGGTTCATAGCCGCCTGCTGATGATGTCCGTCCATCCAGCAGCGGCATCGAAAGGTGCGCGGCGGCAGCAGGCAGCGGCGGTGCTGCAACGCGTTGGTGTGTGGTGCCGATGCTTGCTGGTCATTAAAATAGAGGGATATTAAATTTAAAGAAGAAAATGGACCGATTCTTGGTGCCCGTAGAACACCAAAAAAACGAGTTCACATCGGAAAAGATCTCCTCTTACTCCATTATAATTTGCGCTGCGCACATCTTGGAACCAAAGTACCTTGACTTTATTTATTCAAGCAAAACAACGTAGCATCCCTAGTACATCTGTGAAAACAACGATTATTTAGACAATTTTGTTCCAGATTCCACTTTCAAACGCAATTTGTAAATAGAAAGCAAAGATGCCAACACAAAAATTTAAAAAATCCCGCGTGAATCAACTTTGTTATGCTGTTTCATACGAAGCAAGCAAATCAAACAAACAATGGTTGGAAAAAAATTGCAATGACCGAACAAAATCTCTGGAAGACAGACAGAATATTTTGTCACTGTCAATTTTTTTGTCACCGTATTTGTTGAAATTGACAAACGGAGTAGGTAGGTACCTACATAGGACAAATAAAGTAACCTTAAAATATATCCTTTCATTTCCAATAAAATCTACTTCTGTAGTTCCGCCTATAATAGATATAATAGATGTAAAATCAGTGTAAATGTTCATTTAATAATTCTATATATCGGTGAATAATGTCGTCTCTTCTACGTTCAACGAAATTTGTGCGCTACTTCACAGGCGCCGCTAGGACTTTGCTTCTGAACTCGGCCAAATCTGCAGAAACCAATTTATTGATTAATTCCAAAGCTCTATGCGCAGCAAACAAGTAAGTTATCATTTAGCTATAATACCATACGTCTTACAAGGGTTATGTACTGTCTAACAAGTTCATTGAAAGCATATCTTCGATTTTAGAACAAATTGTTTGAGGTTAGCTTTATTTCAGTGTATTGACTAGAGACTATGCTACAAAAAAAGCGGAAAAACTAGATCCTTTACTGCAAAAGCTGGACTTGGAAGTTAGAAGATATGGTCGTATCACTAAGAAGGATATTGATGAAGTTTATGATGAGATTCGATCAAGGAATGACATAACAAGCTCACAGTCCTTACTTGTGATCAGATGTTGTGGTAAGTTGACTCGGGTTTTAAAAAATAGTTATCAAATTGAAATATGCAGAATCTTGTCTTGAACAATAGATGTTGCAAAAAATACTGCAGTTGTAATCCATGTTTGAATTCCACTTATACAAGTTATTAATATTGCATAACTTTTAAGTTTATAGTTTGCTTGGATATAAGCTTTTGACTACTAGATTTTTTATAACTAACCATCAGTCAGATAAAACAAATAGTATGGCATAAGAATAAACAAATTCATAGTAGAAAGCACACTTCCGCTCAGGACGGGCTGAAAGTCACAATGTTAGTCTATACTGTAAATATAACTTAACACTTTGACAGCGGATCCCGTACTACGCACGTGACGCTTTTTTTATCCTAGTTAGCCGCATACATAACTAGCGTACCATTCTGGGCGTGCCGGCACTTTTTGACCATTTTGTTACTTTTATAGAAAAAAGACTATAATAGTTGCGGCCATGATTTTATTTTCATTGTATTGAGGGTATCTTATACTATATTATATAAATAAGAAAAACATGTAAAATTGGTTTTTCTTTATTATAAAATCAACATAGAAAAAGGCATGTTTAAAAAAAAAACTCTTACATGTATCGCTTAGCTACGCTGGTCGCGCGAGAGTCGACCCGGCTCGGGCGATCCTTTATTTCCCGAACCCCGCACACCGCAAGTATTTGAAGAGTGTTTGTGTGTGTAGCCTAAATATTCATCTAGCATTGAAGTGACGCGTTTCACGCCTACAGGCCGTTGTTTTAAAGTAAACAGTATTGAAATTCACACACGTATGCAGTACGTGATCAGCGTCTCTAACAAAAAAACTGTCACGGACAGGGGACGTGATTGACTGTCAGAGATTGGAAATAAATAAAATGCTTGGTATGGTCATTATTCTTATGTAGGTAGTTAAAAATTGTTTTGTTGCTTGAAGTTTTATGAAACATATTAACCTTATGGTACTATTCATAAAACTAGTTAAGTTTATTTAATCATTTCTAAATTTTTTTATTTTGCCTAAAGATGATGAGAGGAACTTAAGAAAACGAAATATTAATTTTCTTACCTTTAATGCCTACTTAAATGGGTTCATTACGTAGGTAGGGTAGGTTAGGTAGGTATATAAGTATCTATAAAATAGGTATTTAACATAATAATAGATGTAAGTATTTAAGTTATAATCTCTTATTTATCAAAAAAAAAAAAAGATTTCAAATTAACCTTTTTACTCTAATCAAGTTGGGAAACTAAATCAACATTACTTAACTTGATAAGTCTGAGAACTGTTAATAATTTTGTATTATTAACAGTAATTAGGTAAATAGCATCTATTCTACCTTAATTTATCATACATGTTTTAAACAGGTGAATTAGTTCCTGAAGAGTTACCAGAGCAGAGGACACTTCTCGTCCAGAAGATATGGAGTGTTCTCACAGAGAGAGGGATTCCAATGGATATCTCTCACTACAATGCTTTATTGAGGGTGTACCTTGAAAATGAGCACCCATTCTCACCAGCACAATTCCTGGAAGAGCTTGAAAAGAAAGGCCTTCAGCCAAACAGGTAAAATCATTTTGGGATACCTTTTTGAATTCAGTTTGAACTGAATCATTAGTCACTATCTGATTTAAAATCACTTCACTACCAAAATGAAAGCTCTAAAATTCAAAATAGTTAATTCAGACAGTAAAAATAACTCAGTTACATATCAACCAAATCTTCTAACAGTTGTCACGATGGCATGACCAGTATTGAGTGTTATGATAATTATATGGCATTACCTCCTTATGATGATAGCCAACAAGCAACTTATGTGGGAAGCCCTTTATACAGCAGTACTGCTGTGCTATTACGCTAAAACCGCCCATCCAAATTGATATTCTTGCGCCATTTCAATGGCCATCGCGCGCGTCCTTTCCATACGATTTCAAATTACGAAGGCCATTAAAAGGGCTTTCTTATGTCAGTTTTGTTTCATAAGTCAATTTTTTTTCAAAACTGACCTAAGAAAGCCCTTTTAATGGCTTTCGTAATTTGAAATTGTATGGAAAGGACGCGCGCGATGGCCATTGAAATGGCGCAAGAATATCAATTTGGATGGGCGGTTTTAGCGTAATAGCACAGCTGGTAAAGATGATGTGATGTGATTTTGTTGAACTGTGATTTTAAAGTGGTGATTGCTTTTATTTGTTGGTCAATGGTTATTCATAATGTTCTTCAAATAACAGGGTAACCTATCAGAGGCTAATGTGGCGCTACTGCCAAGAAGGAGATGTTGAAGGTGCGACGAAAGTTCTCGAAAAAATGCGAGAACTCAACTTTCCCGTTTCTGAACCAGTCTTGAATGCTCTGGTCATGGGACACGCTTTCCATGGAGATACAGATGGAGCTAAAGCAGTCCTAGAAACCATGGCTAGAGCTGGCCTGCAGCCTAGCAATAGAACCTACACCCTTCTTGCCTGTGGATTTGCTAAGAAAGGCGACATTGATGGAGTTAATGATGTTATCAAACTAGCATCTGAGAAAGATGCTGTTATTATTGACAAGGTAAGAATTTTATAGTTAAATAAAATAAAATCAGTACTTCGAATCACTGACATACTTTTGAGATATTTTTCTTTTGTGTTCATTTTGTGTCCAGTTCACTGATTAAATTTATCTCATCAGGATATTTTGGAGATGATAGAGCACCTTGCCAGTGGTGGTCACGAAGACAAAGTGCCGCAGTTGTTCCCCTCCCTCCAGAAACAACAAGGCTACAATCAGGATGCACTTAACCTCATCCTAAGACTTCTGAACAAAGGACATCTGGAAACCGCCAAGAAAATTCTCCTGACTATGCCCAAATCGGCAAACGCCGAAGATACGCCCTTCAAAGGTGCCTTCTTCATCAAGCAGCTGCTGAGAGTCGGAAAATCTGCTGACGAAATCGTTAAAACATGCTTAGAAGTCAGAGCAGAAGGTCTTATTCCCAATGCCATATACATCGCAACAGAATGTGCTCTCATCCAAGGCAAAACCGAAGTCGCCCAAAAATTGCTAACAGAATATGAAAAAGAAGGGAACGAATTACGCCCACACTTCTACTGGCCGTTGCTTGCTCAAAAAGTCAAGGAAAACGATGAGGAAGGTCTCTTGCAAATCATAAAAGACATGCAAGCTAAAAACGTTACTGTAACTGGAGAATCTCTGAGGGATTACATTATCCCTTACTTGCTTAAGAAATATTCTCCTGAAGTCGTGATTTCAAAGCTTCAACTGGCAAACATCCCAGTCGTTCATACTGCGAAAAATACAGTTGTGGAGCTTTTAGAATCCGGCAAAATAAAAGATGCTGCCGTTATAGCAAATCAATACCGCATTCACGGCAGTTTCACCATGATTTCAAGATCTCTACTCAATGCTCTAGCTAAAACCAAAGACTTGGATTCTTTTGTTTCCATACTTCATGTGATGAGCAGCAAATCCCTAAACCAGGCTGAAGAAGACACGCATGAAGATAACCAAACGGACGATATTGAGGGAAACGTAAGCCGAATCGCAATGAGTGCTGTGAGAATTGTTTCCAAAGACAATGCATGTGAAGCACTTCT
Source organism: Eupithecia centaureata (assembly GCA_944547425.1). NCBI lineage: Eukaryota > Metazoa > Arthropoda > Insecta > Lepidoptera > Geometridae > Eupithecia > Eupithecia centaureata. Next base: position 9,833,935 of record OX155686.1, read on the forward strand.
CTCTGGCTTACTCACAAGAGGTCTTCGTATATCAGTCGAGGCTGCAGAGAGCATTGAACAATATCTGGGTGAAAGCATGACCACTACAATATCTGAGCTTCTGACAAATCTGACGTCTAGCCAATTAGAGATCTCCCCTATCCAAAACTCTCGCAAAGACCTCACACCAAGAAACTCTGCACAGCTAGAAAAACTGATCAAATCCCTTGAAGCCAAAGAAGGAACCAACACCACGCGCTTACAGAAACAGTTACTCACCGCCTACATGGATGAAAATAATGTTGAAAAAGTTAATAGCCAAGTTGAAAAACTGACGGCTTCCCCTGATTTTCAATTGACTCCCGCTACTTACGCTCAGCTCTTCGAATTTTATTGCGTCAACGACCAAATTGAAAAAGCTAAGGAGTGCCAGGCGAAAATAGCAGAGACCAATCCTGAATTCATACTGAACAGATATAAGTTGGTGATAATGGCGAATGCACTTGTTAAAACGGGTAAATTTGAAGAGGCTGTAGACTATTTGAAAGGAAATAGGTTGTTGGATGAAAAGGAATCTGGTTTTGTATTGAACTCAAAATGCTGGCAGTTGCTGAATACACTTTCTGAACTAAAGGATGCAGCTAAGGTAAGGAAGCATTACATCCCCCATTTTTATTTAACCGACTTACGAGGTTACGAGGCGGTTCTCAATACTATATTTATTGATTCGTTATCTGGATTCGAATTTTTTTTTAATCTGGTATTCATATGATCCCTTATAAATTTGATTAAGATCTGGCCAGTATTTTTCGAGTTATCCTTTAATAATGACTGAAATTTGTCGTCAATCACTTAAACAATTTTTCTGGCACCTTTCAACCATATCTCATGTGATATTAAGATTAAATTATTCTTATCATTGGTAGTTAATATAAATTATAGACTAACAGTCATCTCACTTTGATCTCTAAACTAGGATACCCTGTGCTGTAGAGACCATTATACTTATGTATGTGTTTCAGGTAAAAACCATGACAGAAACACTGATCACCCACAACTACATAGAGCCCTCTAACGTGATCCTGGGTCCTCTCATCAAGGTGCATCTCAAGGCTGATGACCTTGAGGGTGCACTCACTGAGTTTGAGTATTGCTGTAAGCAGTATAGAAGTACTCCTTGGAAAGGGGAGCTCATGAAGGCATTGATTATGAAGGAAGATGCTGCTAAATTGCAATGGCTTGCGGATATCAGCACACAGGTCAGAATCCCTTAATAAATATGACTAATTGTGGGTTAGTTACGAACCTAGTTTAGTTTGAACCTATTTTGTCTAAAACCGCACTTATCCCAGAGGCGGATTTATGATTAAAGTGGGCATATTAATAACCTAAATTCAGACCGAATGAATGAATGAACACTTTAGTGTAGTAAAAAATATATATTTAAAAAAGCTTATATCTTATTACAAAATAAAAATAGGACAAAAGGCGGCCTTACCGACAATACAATAATTTTGCGGGGTCTTTGCCTAGGGCGGTAATTTCGTACACAGGTATGCATATATTATTATGATGATTATGTATGACTAAGTGTGTTAATTACAATACTAGTTTGTGTTGGAAGAAGTGCCACCAACGATTCGAAACGCGCGTTTAAAACCGCATTCATCCCAGAGGTGGATTTACCCGTATGGGCAATTTGGGCATATCCATAACCTAAATTCAAACCCACAATACAAAAATATTGTGGGGTTCTTGCCTTGGACGGCAATTTCAAGGGCCTTCAAATTATATTATGCTTCATCCGGCCGATCCCTCGTTAGATCACTTTGCAAAGATTTATCACAAAAATCGTATTCACAATTTACGCGGCTTGATCCGATCGCCGATAATATGTAAAATTAATTCCCAGCTACGGCTCTGTCGATTGTGACCGAGAATCTGCTTCGCGCTTGGCCGATTTATGGGTAGGATTTAAAGTACCCACAACACAACCATTCCTGTAGAATTCCTTCAGTAAGGGATATTACTTTGGTATCCTTCCAACACAAACTTGGTTCGTATTTATACAAACAAACGCCGGTTCATGGTGAAATATTGGCTGAAATATGTATGCTGTTATAACGATGGTATTTATAATGATGTTATGTTACAGATCCACGGCGAGGTCAACATCCTCCATGACTTGGTGCTGGCATTCGTGGAATGCGGTCGTCTGCGACAAGCGCGACGCATCCTCGAGACGCCTGGCTTACAGACTAGACATCGCAGGCTGGATAACGCTTGCCAGAGATATGTTGAGGTAACAACTTTTGTGTCTTTCTTTCTAGATGATAGATTATTTATTTCTGATGGTAACGTTCGTAGCGAAATACTAAAAATGAGGGTAGATTGATATATCTGCCAATAAAAGCTGGTGACTTCAGTTCTTGGCCGTGATCATGGCGGGTGAAACTGTGCCCAAATATCTCACTTAAAACCTAACTCGAAACCACTGAAATCATGGTTTATGTCCCTTTGTAAATGACTCGTATTGACGACCTATGTGGCGCGGTGAATGAAGGTCCGCCTGCGGCGCAGGAGGTTACGGGTTCGATTCCCGCCTTGGATCAAATTTGTGTACGATCTGCACAATTTTTTCCATTGGTCTTGGTGTTTTCTATGTATATAATAAAAAAATATCTATCTATGTTATGTATTGTATTAAGTAAATCAGTTATCTAGTACCCATAACACAAGCTCTGGTTAGCTCGGGGGTAGATGGTGCTGTGTGGATTGTCCAGCATTAATTATTTTTTTATTCGACCGCTGTTGCACTGCTGGCGATGGCCCACCTGCGACGCATGAGGTTGAGGTTCAATTCCTGCTTCCCGAATATTTGTTCTACGATTCTAGGTGTTTTCTATGTATACTTAAATCTATTTATGAAATGTATTGTATAAATTTGCTATGATATTTTTCAGGAAGGAAAATCCGAATACTTAGAAGGTCTCCTGGAAGCAACAAAGGAACTGTCCAATATCGACCGTTCCAATATTTTCTACCACCTGCTTGTAACTTACTGCAAATCCAACGAAACTGACAAAGCTCTCGGCCTGTGGACCTTACTGCAAGAAGAAGGCGAAGTCCCGAGCGATAATTTCCTATCATACCTCGGCAAGCACCTGAAGTCCAAAAACCGAACAGTACCTTTCGTTGTTCCAAATGAAGAACCTGAAAAACCCAAGGTTCAAGCGAAAACTTCAGAAAAAAGCAAGCAAACCCCTCAAAAATCACCCAAAATTGATGTATCCATGGAAATCGAGACTTCAATCAACAACGGCCAGCTTACGCAAGCCGCGAACATGGCATTGAAATCTATAGAAAATGGCGTGGTCCCGAAACACAATGTTCTTAAATACTTACTAAAAAACCTAGCTCAGGAAGGAAATGTCGAGAAGATCCAGCAGTTTGGAGGGCACATAACCGAGGCAGTGAAACGGAAGGTCACTTACGACGACAAACTCACTTTGGCTGTATTTTTAAGGGGCGCGGGCCCTCAACATGTTAGTGCGTTGTATGAGCAAGTACAAGCTGCTAAAACCCCGGAAGATTTGGAACAAGCATTGAAAAAATACCCCAGAAGCAACGCTCTAGAGAATGCTGTTAGCAATGATGAGCTTTTGACTAAATGTAAGTATTTTGAAGCTTCATCCACTTCTTGTCTCAATAAGAATCTTTTTAAAAAATAAATACCTCCTACTTTTTATACACTTAGTATAACTTAGTTTGAATCTGAAAACAATGTTTACGAGGGGGCCTAGTAAATCTATGATGTTCAATTAAATTGTCAAAAAATATAGAAAACAGATTATTTGAAATCGGTCATGGCCGCAGGAGCTCTAAATAAAACATTGTTTGTTATCTCTTCAAGACAAAACTACTGAACGGATTGGGTTGAAAATTTGAATAGATGTAGAAAGTCTGCAATAAAACAGGCTACTTTTCATTTTCACGCGGGTGAAATCACGGGGCACAGCTAGGAAGTTATGTTGTAAAATGAGACTGTAGTGAAAAGAGAAAAGTAGAGTAAATTTTATCATTGCACGGACCATAGATAGGTTCTTTAATTTATAAAACTTTTATTATTTTGTTCCACAGGTCACCAAGTCGCAGAAATAGCAGCATCAAAAGGCCACATAATGCCAGCCAACCTCTTGTGGATGGAGTATATTTTAGCAGGCAAACACAAAGAAGCTGACTCGCTTTGGACGAAATCCTTAAATGATTCTGATAACATTGTCTTCAGAAGATTACTGCAGGAAAGCCACTCACGAAAACAACCTCAAAACATACAAAAATTGATTGATAACTTGAAAATGAATAAGAATATAAACCATGCATCAGTAGGGAATGCTTACTCGCGATTAATCGGCTACTATATTGCTGAAAACAATGTAGATGAAGCTGTGAAAATTCTTGATGATGCAATCAATTCTGGCTTACAGTATGAGCACTTGAATGAAAAATGCCTTTCGAGACTTCAAATGGCAGCTGAAGCTGCAGGAAAAACATTAAATCATAAGTTAACCATAACTCAGGAAAAGTAATATTATAATTAGCACTATTGGATATTTAGCTTTTGAATTATGATTATTAATTAATAGGCTGAAAATTCAGCTTTACACAGCTAAGTGCTTGGATGACTCCAACCCTGACATCATGTAGCAAAGAGTAGATTTGAACATAACAGCCCTGTTTGTGAAGATAATAGTGATTCTGATATCTTTTCGATAAAATAAACCTAATAAGGATTAGTTTTCCACATTATTTAATGAACTGTCCTGTACTAAGGTACAAGTACCAGTGTAGTTGTATTATGTTTAATAGATATTGTACCTAATAAAAATTATCAGTTATTAAAAATCAGTCTATTCACTAGGCTTCTCATTGTAGCCTTTCAACAGGTTTTTAAGACGGCAATGGTGCTTTTATTGCTTATTTAACACACTCATCAAATTGATTAGGTATTTTACGATAAATAAAAATCAAAATTTATCACTATATATATAACATAGTATAAAACAAAGTCGCCCTATGTCCTTATGTCCCTTTGAATGCTTAAATCTTTAAAACTACGCAACGGATTTTGATGCGGTTTTTTTATAGATAGAATGATTCAAGAGGAAGGTTTATATGGTATATACCGTGCGAAGCCGGGGCGGGTCGCTAGTTGATGATAAAGACATTGCATTGGTTTATAGCTGCCTATCATAAAAGGCAGAGCCATATCTAAAAGAGCCTCTGAGAAAAAGGCGAAGTACCTAAAGCTACAGACCGTTCACTATTATGATGCCTTGGAGTTTGACAGCATTGCCTACGGTGTTGCCCACAGTACCTTTTACCCCCCTTAATCTATACTTGTATGTACCCACAACAGCTTAATACGTTTTACTTGTATAGGTACTTTTAAATAATATACAGTTATAAATTATAAGACTAGGAAGGGAAGATTGTAAATGCTGAAACAATTTATTATTTTTATTTCATATTTTCTAACAGTATGGTCGAAAGGAATGATTTCAGAATTCAGACATTTCACTTGACACATCATTTCCTAGTTCAATTATGAATATTTCAATAAGTACAGCTAACTAAATCCATGCAGCTGTCACGTCACGCACGCACGACTCACGTTCATAAAATGTGTCCTATACCTCTAGGTACATATATATAATACGACGACGTGTTCACACCGTTTTTGCCAATCCCGAGGGCCTATAGATGAAAAAGCTAGGTACTGCAATAAAATTCACGATATTCGCAGCTTCTTGGCCAACATTATTGCTAGCTATACTCGTTTCTTACACAAAAAGGAGAATATCATTACGAGATAAATTCACTGTTTCTTTGTCAGTAAAATCTTACTATTAACCAATATTGTAGGCGTTGTGTCTGAAGCTGGGATACCAATCCCTATTTTACTAAACTGCCATGTCGTGTCGGCGCCGCCGCGCGCGCCGCGCCGCGCCGCCGCCGCCGCCGGCCACCGTGATTATATTACCTATTATTGTAAATCAGACTCAGATGTGTAGGTATGAGGTACTCCTGTGCCACCACCGAACATGATAGGCAGTCAGGCAGGCAGGTCGCCCGCCATGGATAGGCAATAATAGGTATAGTTTCTGTATACATCAACAAATAAGTCAACTACTTTCAGTACTGAGCTTGTATGTACTGACTGAGGGACACTAATGTAATATCTTCTTATGCTTCCCTTGGACCTATATAGTTTCTTGGTCCGACGGCCGACCCCGACTCAGTCCTGGATTTGTAAACAGGCCGCATAGGCCGCGGCCTAGGGGCGGCGGCGTCCTAGGGGGGCGGCAGATTTCAGAGGACGGTCACTCGATTGCAGACAATCAAATTGTATGTCTACCGGGAGGGGGGGGGGGGGCGCAGCTAATAATGAACGGCTCAGTACATGCGGCGGCGGAAAAAAGTGGCCTACACTCATTAAAAATATAAATCCGGCACTGCCCCGACTGAGCGAAGAACATCTACTTCCTACTTATCTTGCTGTTAAGGAAGGTATAGGAACTATGTTAGATATAGGTAGGTACTTAAATATGTACCTACGTACAATAATTTCCTGCAAAAATTACAATTTCATTTTCAAAATTCAACCTTTTAACCTAGTTAGATTTTTTTCTGGTTTACTTTTTTATTTAAACTCCGTGATTTTGCTTGCTTCGTGTGAAATTAGCTTACCGGAACTTGAACAGACTGTCAAACAACATTTTGGCGGGAATAAGTAAATAATTTTTCATGGCGCGTTTCTATTGAATTGTTGTGATTCAAAGTTCAACTAAACTTTTTTGACTGAAAAAATGTTTTACCCAGCTGAATCTTTGAGAAGAGGAGGCAGGTTTTATATATGCTGGGTAGCAGACTCATGGCCGCTGCGTTTTGCTACAATTACTCACAGGCAACTTTGGTCGCAAGATCTTCGGACAATTTGGTAGGTAAATTTATTGGTGAAACTATCTTTATCTACGTAGTTATTGATTTAGTTATAACTACTTTTATTTAGGTATATAAGTAGGTATTTTATTCATACTTGATGAGTTTCAGTGATGACCTAATGGAAGTAATGACCAATGAATCCGGTCGCCCAGTCAAGAGGTTTTCTTTGCGCCTCAGCTCCCAGTTGATGCGTGGATTGGCGAGGCTATACCAGAAAAAGGTCAACGTGGTTCTTAGTAAGTTGTTAAAACTTGCATAGGTATCTAGGTATTTTTTAATCTTTATGCATAACTAAGATAAGTAGGTTGGTAGGTATGTATATCTAACAAAACTTACCTACCTATGAATGTTTTTCAGGTGAGCTGTGCATGATCAACGCAAATGTTACAAAACATGCAAATAAAAAGTAAGTGTAACTATAACATTTTTGCTACAGTAAACCTAACTACACACCCACATACCTTTATAGCTGTCCTGTACAAGCTTTTATTGCTGCTAATCAACTGGTAAATATGTGGTTTAAATAAATCATAGTATTTTTTTTTATTTCCAGGTATAACATAATTGAAGTGAGTGACGTACAAAGACCATCCAGGCCAAGACATCAAGAGGCTGTACAACCTCCTCAGATTGAATTGCCCGAGGAGCCAGAAAATGAACAGCGGATTGAAGAAATTATTCAGGTGTGTTGGTTTGTTTTTAAATCTTGCAAATTATTTATTTCTAGCTTCTGTTTGCGGTATTTATTTATTTTTTATTGAAGTAAACCACCACGTTATAATTTCATTAAATATTCTGTACTTATCTGGATAAATTAAAACTATGTCACTCAGGTTAAAGTAGCTTAATGATTTAGGTACCTAGTAAAAAGTAAATATATTTTTTAATTAAATGCAATTCCATCTTGATACTAACCTCTAGTCTAAGACAAACAAATAAATTTTACTTCCTTTTATTATGAGTGTAGGCAGATTTCTCTAATGCACTTGTTTTTATTTATGTATTTCAGAATAGCAGGAATACAGTCGCCAATGTTCAAGATATCACACTTAAAGAGGCAACAATACCAGAGTTCCAACTGCCACCAAATGTAAGTCCATAAAATTCTTAAGTGAATTGTACATTATTAAGAATAGTTGCATGAGAATGATCTAGAAAGGAGGAAGATTCTACAATTTTAATAACATTGATTAGAAGATGATAGGTACATGCTAAAATATTGTTATGCTTCATAACAATATTTTATTAATTATGACTCTATATACTTGTTTCATATTTACATGCCTACAATTAATTGATTACTATACCTACTATTTTATACCTATACAATCTAAAACCAATGTTATGTGTACTGGGTGTTTACTATGTATACTAAAATGTATGCAGTCTAAGTGGTAATGTAAATCAATATCTTTATTTCTTTAGGCTTACAAAATAAACACTTAGACAAGTCAAATTTTAAGTCAAGTATAAGTGGTCTTTCAAGTATAAGGTAGTACATCAGTTATCTAGTAACTACCTACCTACCCAAGCTCTTAACCACAGGCTTAACTTGTACCAGCTGATGCTGTGTGAATTATCCGGGCATATTTTTTCCAGGATAACTTTGGTGAAGAGAACCCAGACCAAGCGCTCCAACTCCTCAGTACCCTCGGCGACCGCACAGTTGAGCTGATGATGGCTCCCGGAGACCCTTCAGCGCAGCACAGTGGGCTGGATGCAGCACTGGATATCACTGACAAGTCACATGATATCACGAGACTTCATGACCAAGAACGGCACATGGAAAGGATCTCAGAGCATGAAGTCACCATGTTCAGGAAATGTGGGTTACAGTTACTTAAAGTAGTTCGGTTTAAAGAATTTATTTTTGTCGACCTCAGTGGCGCAGCGGGCGAGAGTCCGCCTGCGATGCAAGAGGTTGCGGGTTCGATTCCCGCCTCGGAACTAATTTGTGTGCGATCTACAGAAATTTGTTTCGTTGGTTAGGGTGTCTTCTATGTATTCTAAAAAATATCTATCTATGTATAATAAATATATAATGTATTAAATATATCAGTTATCTAGTACCCATAACATAAGCTTTGAGTAGGTAGCTTACTTTAGGGCTAGATGATGCTGTGTGGATTTTCCAGCAATTATTTATTTATTTATTTTATTCTCGTTAAAATCTTTTCAGTTCACTTATAAAGAGACTACATACATTAATAAGTGCAAACACTACCTTATTCTATGATAAAGCTTTTACTATACAAGCTACTGCGTCTGTGGAATGCTCCCCCTGGACATCAGACGCACAAAAATACTTCCTACATCTAAAAATCTGCTTCATCAACATAATTTATCCATATAAAGTTAGATAGTACATAATTTTTATGTTAGTTTATTATAATATTGGTAGGTTATATATTAATAGATGCGCCCCGCGGCTTCGACCGCATGGAAATTTATTTCTACATTTCATGAATTTATTGCACGCCTCCTAGGAGTAGTTTCGTAAAAATAAAAAATACATGTATAATTATTTACTTTGCAGTTTATTAATACCGAGTTTTGAGTGAATCAAACCTATAAAATAATTCCATACAAACTTTATCACCCTATTACGCCCTCAGAGGTTAAAAATTCCAAATTTTAATAGCTTATGGCCTATTCTAGTTCCCAAACTATCTTCGTACCAAATTTCATTAAAATAACTTAAGCAGTTACGGAGATTACTTATAACAAACATTCACACACTTTCTTTGTGTGGTACGTATCGGTACGTACTTCACACTTTCCCATTCATTATAATATGATACTAAGTAAGATGTAGATATCTAATTAGTAACTAAAGTATTACACCATCATCATTCACCATCTAGTTCTATTATTTCCAGTACATCCCAATGTTGCCTGGAAGAGATGGCTTTTAGCGATAAGGCCGCCCTTTATACTTAGTCTTAGTATGCAGTATTGTATGTATTATTTTCTTTCTTTGTGTGGTACGTATAAGTATATAATAAAGAGTAATTCTATTCTCTGTTTTAAGTAGTTAATTTTGAAAACATTTGTTTCCTGTTAACCTGCAGTTTTTTGTAGCGCGAAATGTAGTCCGAAACGATCGTAGGCACAGAAAAATACGTTTTTCTGAAACGCCTCTAGCTATACTAACATTCACTTACAGACCATTTCACTAACAAATTTATGGATCACAGTAGTCGACAGTGAATTTTATTTATTTTTTACCAGAAATCAGAAATCAATATCTTTATTTCTTTAGACTTACAAAGTAAGCACTTAGACAAGTCAAATTTAATACTATAGGTACATAATTATCAAAATAATATAAGAAATAAAGTGATAATTGATTTTCAGTTCGCCTCACTTTTTTATCCACTAGTGGAAGAGATACCGAATAGGTAGTTATAACAAACACGACTGTGACGCAGAAGGTTGCGGGTTCTATTCTCATAGAGCTCGAGGCAGCACTGGACATCACCGACAACTCACATGGCAGGATGAGATCGAGTCGACTCGCCAAAAAATAAATAACTTAAAAGAGTTTTAAAAACTTTTCCTGTCATCATGATATCCAAATAGAAAATTATTTTGTTGCAGCTAATGGAGAAGAGCTTATTGCAGGAGGTGATTTTGAAAAAGGTGTGTAAATATAAGATATTTTCCAAACAAGATTGTTCATGGAAAACGTAATTTTATTAACGCATTCATTGCCCAATCGCCCTTTCCTGACGGAGCAGAAGATGGCTCTATAAGTTGTGGGCCATGAAAGTGTTAAGTAACCTTATTTCCTTCACCTTTTTTCCTAAACCTGAAATGCCATTAATCCTGCAGAAATCCAGATTCCCGAAATCCCTGATAATGTGATTCCTGAAATACCTATCCTTCCTCAAGAGCAGTAAGTAGTTTTAACCTTGCCTTATCCAAACTCCATCCTTGCCTATTTTAAGTTTCCATTAGGTTAGTTTTAATTAATAATCCTGGTCATTACACGCGTATGTTTTATTTTAATACCTAATTTAAGTTTTGACTCAGAATTTCTTAGATTTCTATTATTATTAGTTGTCGTGAGTAGATTTGAATGCCATTAATAACACATCAGATTGTTATAATCTGTTATGTTATTACTTATTATATTTGAACTGCTGGGCTGACTTTCCTCCAGACATTATGGTCACTAGCGAGCTCTGTCCGTTTCTATCTATATCTTAGTCATTCATAATTTAAACATTTAAAATTATTTGGATATAACGTAGGTACACTTTTACTTGACTTGGAACATCAAAACTTTCTATTTAGGTTGCCTTTGGAACCAGAGATTATCGAAAGAAGAGAAGAGCCAGTTACTAAAGTACAGGAAAGACCCGCTGTGATGCCAGAACCAGAAGAAATAGAACTTGAGGCAAGTTTAATAATATAATGTTCTTAATCGAAAATAATTGATTTTTAAGAATTAAAATGTCGATTCAATGTCACTAAAACTTAACTAACGCAAGTACCTACTCAAAAATCGTAATATTTATTTTGACAAACTTTGAGCTGAATCAAATGTAATGAAATATAGAGCATTTTGTTATACCATTATTTGAACCCCTTAGGATAGGAATTTTCGCAATTGCTTTCTTCCCCTCCACCCTGAAAGGAATAAACACTCCAAATTTCAAGTCTTAAGGACCAACAGTATAGGCCAGGGTATGGCGAGCCTTTACGTACCTATCGACCTAATGGTTCGCCAATCACGTGTGCGTTGTCTGTCAGTCAGTTAGTTGCTCCTTTATAATAAATATACCTACTTAGATGATTTTGTTAACATATAAATTACTCGCATTTTTTGAGTAAAGCACTAGGTAGTCAATAATAACTTTGGTCCGCAATAACTACACGGCTTGCCACGCTATGATGGCCTCAAGATAAGTTTTAGTCTCTGCCTTCAAGCTTGGTCATTGCAGCCCTTGCACGCTGTACCGCCTCTATTTCCTTCTGTGATGGCGGGACCTGCGCTTTCAGCCATAATCATTGGTGCCAACAAGCCAGTTGTTACAGAGCTCGTCAGTAATATACATCACCTCTAAAAAAATGTACATGCTTTTTATTTCAATCGTTATGAAAGGGATAGCAAAATTTTGGATGGAAATATTTAGAATTAATTTAGTTTTGGCGTTATGTCGCCAAAACTACTGAAACTCAGTGATCCTAAATTGATCTGTATGAACATTATAGGAGTTAGAAGAGGTAGAACCTCAAGCGAAACGAAGAAGGTTCAGAAAAATTATAATTGACAAGAAAACGAAACTATCCTCAAATTTCCTGCGCGCTAGAATTGGTAATCCAAGTGTTGAGCTGCGGTGTGAGGTTTGTTTTACTTTTTTTTTTAATAACGATAAAAATATCAGTCTAAATTACAAATTGCTTTTGGTAGTAAGTCTATTACTATCACTGTCAAAAATTCTTAGATGGTTGGATTCGTAATCAATCACAAATCCAAGTATTGCATGAACACGATTCACGAACAAAATAATTCTAAGTTCTTTTTTAAACTTGCAAGGAACTAAATTCTTTGACATGTCAAATTTATAGCTGCGGTGCGAACTGTCGCAAATTAATTCAAGTCTACCCTCTAAGATTCACAATTACCCACAGGACAGTTTCGACGACATCATAGAAATCCGCGTGCCGTGTGACGTGTACTTTCGTAGGCCTTGTTGCGCGGGCGCTGCGCTGAGGTCCAACCTTGGTTTGGAGATCACCAGGCTATTTATGAGAAACCTAGGAGTTTCACAACGATCACCAAGTGCTGAGAGGCAGTTTCAGGTTAGTCATTGGTACCGGTACCGATCGCAAGGCGATTTATTAAAACGTTGTTGTCTTTATAATAAGTTTTGAGGGGTAATATAGAGTATCTAAAAAGTTGTGTATGGTGAAGTGAACGTAGATAGTAATTATTACAAATCAAATTAGGTTACCAGATAACTGATTTTTTGGAGTTTACAAGTTAAATATAGGCATCTGTTCTATTTATACTCTTTTGCAATTCAATATCTATTTGAATGTGTCTAATATTTGCAGGAAGAAATAATGGCTCATTCACGAGCACCACATACCAGATCGATGCTCGAGCGCATTGAAGAAGTGGAAGAGCCAGTTGCAGAAAGACCACAGATAGAAATAGAACCAATCGTGAACATTACTGAAAACGTACCCGATATTGTTGTCCAAGATATGGACATCTCCAAACAGATTGAACCTATGGATGTGCCAAAAGAAGTAGATATTGCTGAGTTGCTAACGCAGAAAATTGACACTATCTCACAGCTAGAAAGAAAACGAAAGATGACAGACGAAAATGTTTTGACTGTAAGTATGAATGCGATGGTAGATGCATGTGGAAGGGAGAGAAAGGTAACGACTTTTGAAATTTCAACCTTTGTTGCAGCCGAAAAAACAGCGGTCCATGGGATATACCTCATTTAGAGAAAGTCAGCAAGATCGACTAAGAAAATCTGAAATATCCCAAGCTATCGGTAAGCTCATCAGATTACGAGCGATGTGGCGCGGTGGGCGAAGGTCCGCCTGCGACGCAGGAGGTTGCGGGTTCGATTCCCGCCTCAACAAATTTGTGTACGATCTGCAGAAATTTGTTCCGTTGGTCTGAATGTATTGTATTAAGTATATCAGTCATCTAGTACCCATAACACAAGCTCTGCTTAGCTTGGGTTGGGGCTAGATGATGCTGTTTGGACTGTGTTGTGAAAAAGTAGTAAGTTTTAAAAAAAATCTAGCTTTTCGCGTACTTACGAAAAATAACAATCACGTTTTGATTTCCAGACCCTAATAGTCTCTTGCTTGGCAAAGAAGTTGATAAAGAAAACATCCCTGAGAACATTCAAGCGATTCCCGAAAGCATGGAGACTTCCCGCCCTTCAAGAGAAGCAGAGAAGAGTGTAACAGCAATGTTACAGGAGGCTGGTTTAGCAGACATACCGACTACTAGCCAACCGGAAATCGAACCTGTTGTCTCACAGCGTAGAAGCTCTAAGATACAAGGCAGTGAGGGATCAGAAACGCCTTTAGGAAGTCTGGATAGAACGAAAGTGTCGCTGGGAGATTCAGAACAAACTACCGATTCGAAGAGATTTTTAAGGTTGGTTAGCTTTTAAGTATATATTAATATCGAACACTTTTTTTTTTGGGTTATGGATATTATTAAATTTTCTGGCCTACAAAACAATCCTTCTTGTCGAATTTCGTTAAGGTGAAATATGAAACATTACGTTAGGGGATGGGGCTTCTAATTTCCTTATTTTAATGAAAAAAATTGTATTTTTGATGAAAATAATTGCGTTTTCACGCTTATTGTTTAACATGCTCGAAGAACGATAAGGGAGTTCTCGTAAAAATGTTATTGATGTTGTTTTCTCATTCTAGTGCTTGGTTGAGTTACGAATAATCGAAGGAAAAAAGTGCTTTTGAATTTGTTATACAGCAATGCTAAATATTAGTACCTTCTATCCGTTCTTTGATTTGATTGCTTTTTAATAGTATGAACTGACGTACACTGTTCTTTTTATAAAACACTTATTGTTAATACGATTCTGCAAAAACAATCTCTAATCTTTAGGTGCTCTTAATTTCTTAGCTGATCTGTGTGTTAATTCCAGAGAACAATGGGGCACAGAAGGCACGATGATGAAAGTAATTAATATAATCAGAACTCGTGAACGTGAACCGATCACAGTAAGGAGTCTGATAACCAAAGGACCACTGATATCGGGGTACAAAGCCATGATTGCGGCGCGGTGCTTCACTTCATTACTGAGTAAGTTCTGTTTACCTTTATACAATTTCCGACAATTCTAATAAACTCAATATTCTTGTTACACTTCTCAGGTATTCAAGTGTTAATCCCTATCTACTTAATCCTTACTAGAAACGCATTTAAAGATTTGAAATTAATGGAATTTAATTAAATATGAAACTTTCATAATTTTTTTTCTCCGTCGTGTTACGTTAGAGAAACTGCAAAAATAAAGATGAATAGGAGGAGTAACAAGTGACTACAAAAGATCGCATCATAGATCTTGGTTCCTGGGATCTCGACCAAATCAAATTCGAAACTGCACCTTCATTTGTTTCTAACGTCACACGATAGAGAAACTGCAAAAATAATGTTGAATTTTAATTACTTGTACGATACTTTTACGAGATCTATTTATACCTAGATCTCGTTAAACATTAATTTGTTAACTAGACCTACATAGGATATGACGCCCTCTATTTTTGTTTAATTAAAATAGCATTATTCTTTTGTTTCAGAGTTGAAGCAACATGGTTTCATAGCCGTAAAGAAAAATCCAAAAACTCTGGAAATTGTCGATATTGAATTGGGACCTAAATTTGACTAGTCGCTTCAATTTGTCTGTTACGTATTATTGTAGGTAGGTATGCATAAGTTAAAATGTTATTACAACGTAAGAAACATTCAAAATGTTTAGAATTAGAAAGTTGAAAAGAAAATTGATATTAACAATTTCTTGAGAAACTGATATAAAAACTGAAACTGAGATAGTACCTACTTAATAAGATAATGAATTGGCACAGTTTGACCAGCTTACCTAGTCACTACAGTAGGCCAAGCACAGGGTTTCTTGTCTTGGGTACAATATACAAAAAATACGTCACATCGTCATCGAAAACAAAAAATACAAGATTATTTATTTGCCATTAAATTTTTGAGACACTTTACTGGTGGCCCATGCATAAGGAATGCGTATTATATTTTAAATTCATGTCTCAAACTACAATAATTTACGCGATGTGTGACGATGTGATGTCATTTTTGTCTAAGCTACCCTAGACAACAATCGCTGTTGCTTATTATTGTGTGCATAAGTTAAAATATTAATAAATAGCAAGAAAACCTAAAATGGTTGTTTAATTGAAAGTCCAAATTGATATGAACAATTTATTTTGAATAATTTGTATATATGATATGGATTTCTGTACAACTTTATACAAGTCCTCAACTAGATTCAAGTCAACTAGATATTTTTATGAGTATCTTATTTAGGTAGGTTGTGGCTTAATAATTTATACACCGTAAATAGCGTGAATGGAAGCTGTACAGTAAACAGTTGACTTAATATTTAATTATTTAACTTACAATAATTACAGTCATTACATAATGGAATTGGAATATTTATGAGTAAACTACTTACACTTATTAATACATTTAGGACCATAGATAACTTTATACATAGTAACTTAGGATATAAGTATCTAGAACAATTTGGAGTTTTCCTAACTTGGTATAAAGCCATATCACTATTCATTTTTATACAAAATCAGTCTCCTACTATTTTGTTGCTGAGCTCTGCCACGTAAAAGATCAGATATAAACCGATTCTAGAAATGTTAAAAGGCAGTCATTTGTCGTCGTAACAACACGGGACGTTTTCAGCACTGGACGTTTAGCGATATATATGTAGTTCATAGAGCAACCGCGCGGTCAACCGCGTCCACCAAAAATTTACTAATGACTATGACGCCAATTACTATGAAACAACCTCAACACACACCGCAGTGTTTCACAGCCTTGCTACAGTCGTTCCAATCTCTCACTCATTTACTATATGTAGTACTTGAAGTCTGTTTACATAATAGGAATGACAATAAGTTATAGCTACCGTTATTTCTTATTACTTAGAAATAGATTAAAATATTATTAATTATTTAAAGTTATAAGAGGCAACATGACGAGATAATTTTATAAAATTCATGTAAGTATTGAATAAACTATTATCTCAAATTCACTAATTATTTAATTAAATTCACATAATAAAATAATCATCAAGGCTCGAAATCGATCATCGGAGCCGAAGGCAAACACAATCAACTGTTTTAATTATATCTAAGAGGAAACAAACACTAAGAAAATTCACACATGAAATAATAGGTTGAAAACGAAATTGGTGACATATCACAGATCACACAGGATAAATAGCGCGGCGAAAGTAGGAACGATACACCCCCTCTCGCTCCGTCCTACGGAGCGATCGAATCGCTGTCGTACTCTTTATCGCTATCGGGCCGCCCACAGTTAATGCTCTCGAAATACTGCTGAGGCTTTCCGTTCCATAGCGAATCGTGCGATTTTAGGTTGGTGATATCGATGGAGTCCGCGTCTTCGTATAGGATGGATTTGGTGAGTTCGAGAGCGAGGTTCTGCGGTGAGTCGTAAGCTAAGCGGAGGTCGGCTGGCAGCGGACGCGAGCGGACGGTGTGCAGGCGGGGGAACAGGGGCGCTAGCCGCTCCGTGCGCGCCAGGTACTCCGCCAGCTCCGCCTGCAGCGACTCGCGCCGCTCCGAGCCCCCCACCACTCTCTGTCAACACCAAAATAATGTTACGTACGGCGCCTCACGCCGCCGCATCCGGGAACTACTCTCAATCACTCTTCTATTCAACTAAACCAAGTTCCACCAAGATTTCTGCATTTCTAGAGGGGTATCGCTACGGTCATACATAATTAAGGTTAAACGAGTCTCTCATCTTTCCATATAAACTTGGAAAGGTAACTACACTGTTTGATGTTGACCATCGAAAACTAAGGATAATATCAATGTATCTTGTCATTCGTCTATGTTTGCATGAACAAATTACCTAAAAATTTGATATTGTAATATACATCTTCTAAAATTTCGTATTTCGACACTGATTTTACCCTTAACGTTCATACGGAAAAGAAATTCTAAAATACTAACTTGAAAACTAGATTGTGACACTCATTATTACCCTTGTGCTGAAGTCTGTTCCTAGTGTATGTCATTTCATTCGGTACTCTTTTCTACGTCTATCCCTTTCGCACACTGTCAGGTGAGATAGTAGCATACACTTAGGCCGCGCCTATCGACGAGTCCGCGCCGTTTTGACTCGTTTAACCTTATAGTCACAAATTTGTAGCGACTGTCAAAAGCCAAGTCAGCAGCTGTCAAAAGCCAAGTCCATTTGCGGCTATTTAACAGATATCTTAGTGGAACTGTATACCGCGTCACCGTCGCATCCTACCACCAAAATACTGTGTTCTATTCAACAATACATGTTACTGTCGTTAGTCCTTGTGTGCTATGACGTTAGGTGATGCTACGAGAGTAGATACTTATTCATATTGAAAAGTACTTTCTGTGATTCAAAAGTGATCGTTCTCAGAGACGAATGTTTTGTGCGTTAGATTTACTTGAAAGGTTAGTGTTACAGCCATGTGAGAGCATTTTGTTCGTTACTGATTATACTGCCATTAATGCCACTATGTCTATACTTTGAAATCATACAAAACTCAACTAAAATACGCAAACTATAGCGTTCTAGTGTTTTAGCGGCATAAATAAAATAGCCATAATAAAAAAATATATATTGATTTTCACTTACCACACTATCATGTCCTCGTCATCACTCGACTGCTAAGAGATAGGTACACTGCATAAAATTATTTTCGAAAACATGAGTAAGTTCATCGATGAAAAAATATAATGTAAAAACAAAATAAAAACGGGTGTAAATGTATGTCGGTTGTGTCCCACTCCAAGGTTAGGTCGCGTATGAGATTGGTCAAGAGGTACGCGATGATAGTAAAGTAAATGAAAATACAGCTTTCACCGGTCCCATACACGACTTTTACATTAATGTGTCGATTTAATTAACATGATACAGGTAAAATTGCATCAGCTTCAAAATCTGATTTCTTTAAACTTCGCTTTAAACTTCACTTATAACAATCAATAGGGCCCATAGACTCAGATTTTCAAGCCACACAACGAACAGTTAGTAACAAAGATTATAAAATCAACATGCCTCAACTAAATCGAACAGAGGCGAGCTACACTACACGACAACGCAAGCGTAAAATCAAGGAATAAACTTCGACATAATGGCATGTGAGCTAGGACCGTAAGTGTTCTCACACGGTGGGGTTTTATGGGTTACTCTTAGCAAACCGATCGTTCCAGAAGTTAGCTACGCCGCTCCTTGTGATCAAAGACATCATTTAAAACTAGTCAAGCGGAATCGGAACATGGGTAGTACCGTAAAAGTGTTCTCACACGGTGGGGGTTTAGGGGTTACTTTAGAACCAATTGTTCCAGAAGTAGTTACGCCGCACCTTGTTGGAACCAGGCGAGTGTCGGACCGGGACGGAGGACTTGCCGGGGGGCCGTGACGAGGAGCGGGAGGAGCGGGCCGAGTGCGCCGAGGGGGGCCGCGAGGGGGGCCCCGGCGCGGGGCCCTTGCCCGCGTGCGGCTGCGGGATGCGGCTCGGCCGGCGCCGCGGGGTCTCAGATATCTTGGCCTCTTCCCTGGCCTCCTCCACCTTGGCGGAGCTCTTGCTCTCGTCGTCGTCAGGGATGTAGACCGGCTGCATGTCTCTCATGGAGCTGTGCAGGTCGCGGCTGCGCTCGATGCTCTCCGTGCTTTGGTTCTTCTCCAGCTTGCGGACGAGAGCTTTCGTGCCCTCCAGTTCGATGCTCTTTTCTTCCAGCTGGAAATTGCAAAAGAAGTTGTTTAATTCTACTGTTTGATGTATATGGTTCAATAAAATTAATAAAGTTTTGTTGGTATCAAATGTTAAACTGGTAAAAGCATTTCTAGAGAACTACAACATTTTGTGCATTATTTACACAGGTAGGTAACGAACGCGTGTGATAACATTCAAAGCTTTGAAGTGCAGCCCAACATTGATATAAAATAATAAGTAGTTAGTTATACGAGCTCTACAGAAGAAGCACTTGATATGAAAAGTAAATAATTATCAAAAAAGAAGTAAAGTGAGATTTTCTCTTCACTCCAATTTTTTATCCTAAAATAATTTCTTCATCATTGTGTGAATTACCCAGCATTATAATAAATCATTATAATGTTATTCTTGGATTGAAACTTTCTCTGTTAACGATAAATACTTACGATATATCTATTTCATAAATCTGGCAAGTAGGTATCTTTAGTTACATACAAATCATTAACCCTGAATTTAAATTACGAGGAAATAGTAAGTACCAACCGTTTTCCTTTCCATGTATGCTTAGATTTCATCTATAGTTCAAAAACTAAGGCATTTCGTTATATATATAGTAACTAGACCGGTCTAGTACGAATTAGATCTTGGATGGATCTTGCTTTAGTAATTGATGTTTGGCAAAGTCCCATCATGGTAAAATCACCGTCTGATTCTCAAGATTCACTTGTTACTTTTTATTCTTAGTAAAACTTGGCCTTGATTAGATTAGATTCAATATTCAGAAAACCAGCGTTGCTCAACATTATACTGAGACGGGACCTATTGGTTTTAAGCTTACAATTGTGACTATATCTAAGTATTCTTGATTTGTAAAGAGATATAATACCTATTTTAATAGCTTCAATCTGTATATGTGTCAACTAATAAACAAATTTTCTGAGGTCGATATTATTTAAATATAATTTATCTCATGTTGGTAAGGTACTAAATTAGTCATAATCCTTCAATAAAGCCTCAAAAAAGGCAAATGGTAACTTTACTGAAGTCTTACTTAGTATGTTTATTTAAAAGATACTTACTCTGAACTTAAGGTCTTCATTCATGTCGCGCTCCGCTTCCAACCTCTCTAGTAGAAGCGAGCGCTGTTCCGCAGCCTTTTTCAACCTTTCACAAAGCACCTGAAATACAAATAGAATCATTATAATACAATTATATACCGACCGAACGAAGCTTCTCTTCTGTAATGTCACACAATAAACATAGCATGAACTTAACTACTAGGATATATGTATACTATGGTTTATTTTAGGCGTTTCAACCACAGATGAGTGAGAATGCGTGGCGTAGAATGTATTTGTAAAGAACCAATAGAATAACTGCGCTGAGCGAGGCTAGGAAAATGAAGCGATTCTATTGGTTATTTTATTACAAACACATTCCTCGCTATGCATCCTGTCACATTTCTGGTGGAAATGCAGCTTTACTTAAAAACTCCCCGCGTCGTCGATTCAAACACATTAGCATGCCATGAATTACGTATTTTTTAATTTATTTTTATACCTTTTTGGAAAACTTACAAAATAGGCCACACGTTTAGTTATATGTACTTCAACAAGGAGTAGGTTATTTATTCAGCTGTGTTTAGTGTTTTATATGATTATTCAGCGATTTCTCCGTCTTAAACAGTTTATTTCAAAACAATCAAATTATAAATAAATAAAATAATTCCGGACAGTCCACACAGCATTTATATTATATCTAAGAGCTGTGATCTTTTGCATAATTTTCCACAATGGATACTTGGGGGCGAACTAACCAAAGAAATGACCAAACTGAGCGTATTAATCATTATAATAGAGCAAAAAATCTGAAGGCCGATATCATGAGCGATATTTGGCTTGTGCAGTAAAAAATAAATAGCCAAGGAGAGGTGGCCTCTGTAATAACACATTATTCTGTTTGCTTGTGGTTGAAGAACACTCTGTTATTTTGTTTTGGTTCTATTATATCATTTTTCAGTACAACAACGTTATTTTTTTTATTAAATACATAACTCAAAGATAAATTTCTCTGTTGTTAAACTGTAGTAAAAACACTACCGATTAATTATTGTAATAGTATACAAATAAATATGTATAAATTAAAGTTGTTAGGAAATTACAAATATTATTCTCCTAATTACCTACCTAAGCCAGATACTTTGAGTCACGCAGCGTACAGTTAAACAATAACAAACAAGTTAACGGACTAAAAGTAACAGCAATTTTTCAACAAAGGGACATAAAGGTTTATTGCATATCCGTTGATCTTTCTTGCAACTGTGGCGCGTTTAATATGCATATGCTCTGCTCTAGATAATTTTACCTGCAACGCAAGAATGAGAAAACATGCGTTGGTCAATGCCATTTGAGGTCAACCTTTTGATCTCAGTTAGGTCAGAGTTGTGATTTAAATTACGGTCGTAAATGTACGAGGAAGGCTTTTAGAACATGACTACTTATCCGTGATTAAGTAAGTAGGTACCTACATAAGGGGAAAACCAGATTAAACTAATTCGGTAAGGACTTATTTCCTGAGCACGAGAAATTCGATTATGATTCTAAAAATAATCAAAGCATCGATTCTTCCTAAGGCGATAGTTTTATTATGGTTTTGATTTAAAAAAATGACGATTGTACTTCGATTAAGTGATGCAGCCAAATATATACATATAAAGCAAAGCAAGTTTAGTTACACCTTAGCACATTCTATACAAAAGAAAAATAATCAAAATCAGTCTGCGATTGGGCAAATCGGTGATTAAACATAAAGAAAACATAGAGTAGAACATAGAAGCTCTACCATTGTTTGAAGTCTGTAAAAATAAATAAATTGGGAACTGCAATGATGACTCGCACTTGACCGATTATTAAAAGAAGGTGAGGTAACCGGTGATGCCCACAATACTGTCATTGCTAACGAGAGTTTCCGAGGCGAAACGTGACGCAAACGCGATTTCGGTAAAATTACGCGGAACCGCGAACTAATGGAGTGTGCCGAAATAGGCAACGTCGTTAAACTAGAAAAAACATTTTGAATCTCTTTTGTCGGCATTGCCGAAAATGTTAATTTCAACAGCGTGTGGAAAAGTTCTTCTGTGACTTCTGTTCTGTGTTTAGAAGTTAAAAGACATTGTTTGTCTATATGTATGTCTGTCTATACATGTAGGTATGTAATGTTTTATGTAATGTTTAATTCACATATCACCCATTACAACACAAGCTCTGCTTACTATGAGACTTTATATAAATATTTATTATCTTTTAATTGTAGGACACCCTCCGGCCAGGTGGGATGACGATCAGCGAAAGACTGCTGGCAGATGAAGGCCTATGTCCAGCAGTGGACTAATTATAGATTGATGATGATGATAATCTTTTTATTTATGTAAAACTAGCTATACCCACGGCTTCGTCCGCGTAGAATTTAATTTTACTGTAGTGAAGTATTTGATTATTCTACTATCGGGACAGAAAATGCTGGACAATCCACATAGCGTTATCTAACATTAAGCGAAGTAGAGCTTGAAATCGCAATCAACCTTTGATATGTAGTATATTGTATTAAGTATATCAGTCATCTAGTACCCATAACACAAGCTCTGCTTAGCTTGGGGCTAGATGATGCTGTGTGGACTGTCCGGAATTATTTATTTATTTATAGGCTTAATATAGAAAGTAAACTAAATGTTGAACCAATAAATACTGTATTGCTGTTTTCATTAGACATTATTTTTGACAGTGGGGCACGAATCCCTCCTACGGCATCAATCCAGAGTTTAACCCTTATTATTAAGAATTCTGTGGTTTAACCAAACTTTAAAAAGTACCTAATTTCATCACAAGCAGCGAAGTGACCAATTTGCGGTACTGCATAATTTGGTGTGAATAAAATTAAGGTCACATTAACATTTAGGTAAGACCTTGTGACAGATTCATAGCGCGCAATAGGTGTACAAATATTTGGTGAGTACCTAATGGTTTTCTCATTAAATAAACTATAGACCCTTTCGAATTTTGACGAATTCATTAGGTGTGACTGTAAGCGGGTTCCCTACGAACGTATTTTGTGTTGGAGGAACACCAAAGATTCGAAAAGCTTACAGGCATAATGTATCAGCACAACTTTCAAATGTGAAATGAAAGGCTGGACTTTGTAATGTGTTAGATAAATACGCTAAGAAACGGATATTTCTCTAACTTGATGTTTTCATTGTTTTCTTTTATACATAAAACATCACTCTAACTTGATGTTATTATAGTTTGCATACTTAAAACAAAGTTCATCGACGAAGCTGCCTAATTGTCCAATTATAATTTGGTTTTTTACAAACTATACTCTTGCTTTTAAAATCTGAGATATTTTTTGTAATAAACTATATAAACAAGAAAACTATCCGGGTTATAAATAAATTATAGAAGCGCCTGGTCGACGCCACGACGCATGGTGAGTACTTATATGGCGTAGCGCATCATCTTTGCCATACGACGACCAATGTGGCGCGGTGGGCGAAGGTTCACCTGCGACGCAGGAGGTTGCGAGTTCGATTCCCGCCTCGGAACAAATTTGTGTACGATCTGCAGAAATTTGTTCCATTGGTCTGGGTGTTTTCTATGTATAATAAAAAATATCTATCTATGTAATGTATTTATCGTATTAAGTATCAGTCATCTAGTACCCATAACACAAGCTCTGCTTAGCTTGGGGCTAGATGATGCTGTGTGGACTGCCCGGAAATATTTATTTATTTATACAGCAAGGCAATGCAGCCAGCGTCTTGGGGATGCTGCGACGACTGATATGGATCATTTGAGATTATCTTATCTATATTGCTTACAACAATTCAATTCGAGTATTTTATGGCACTTGAATTATTATAGCCAATCGTAGTAATTCGAAGCAATGTTTGGTTTTGAAAGCTTTCTTTTATTCGCTTGCCGTCCATTTAAAGTTTTTAGTGGCCTGGCTGCTTACCTTATGGTTTTCAGAAGTATTTTTTATAAAGAAATTAGTCTTTGTTGACATAAAATATATTGGTTTCTAGAACTGAGTATAATTACCTGCTGTCATTCAAAAGAGTTACTTGTTTTAGACTGATTTAATCATCTCACATATCTAAGGTCGTAATGAGTCACCCAAGGTTCTTGACAATGCTCATGCCAGTAAATTAGAAAGGTATTTCGTGTAGGTAAAGTAAATTAGTTTTTGTCCATCGTGCTACGCAATTGAACCAAATCGGATTGTTTCAATTTCGGATTCCGAACAAAATAAAACAGTACCTACTGAAATGACCTAGTTTTGAACTCGCTTTGTCTGTTACAAAAGTTTGGGAGTTTCGAGGATTTTATGTGGAACTAGCTTCGTTCGCGTAGAATTTTCTGATTATTCGGGACAAATTCAACAAATCAACGATAAAAATGCCAGTCGTTCTTAAGTTATAAATGGTGCAGAAAAATGGTAAAGAAACTTGTGCTGAAATTATAACAGACTTTATTCATTACTACCGTAACATGTAAATGGAAAAATAATTAATTATAATTTCCAGTGGACTGTCAGAGGAAAGACCACGGGTGTTTGGGCCAGTTGGGCCCGACCTTGGTACTGGGAAGATCTTCTTCCGTAACCATTTGGGGGAATACCTTAAAACCCAAATAGTCGAATCGGGAACCTTTTTTGGTTGAAAAACCATCTTTCCTGCATACATCTAAATAGTCGAATTAGGAACTTTTTTGGTTGAAAAACCATCCTTCCTGCACATACCTAAAGACCAGAATACTGTACCAACCTGATTGTGCACAGTGGAAGACAAGAGCTGTCGCTGCAGCTCGACCGGACTGCTCTCGCTGAGAATCGCGGCGAACTGGCTGGAGCAAGGGGTGGGGACGCGCGGGCGCGGGGTGCCCAGAGCCGCGTCCAGCCTGCCGAGGGGCAGGGCGCGCGGGGGGGTGCGGGGGGAGGCACAGGCGGCCGCCTCCAGCTCCGCCGCGCGGGCCAGGAGGGCGTCGCGCTCAGAACGTAACCTGGAATTATATAACAGGGCAATGTAGAAATCCTCTACGCAACCTTCTTTTGTTAATCACTACGTAGTATAAAACAAAGTCGCTTTCTCTGTCCCTATATCCCTATGTCCCTTTGTACGCTTAAATCTTAATCTTAAAACTACGCAACGGATTTTATAGAGTGATTCAAGAGGAAGGTTTATAAGTATAATAAAACCGCGCGAAGCCGGGGCGGATCGCTAGTGCGTCATAAACAAAAGAAATTCAAATCTAAAGAATTATAGTTGAAACAGCGAATTGGAACGGTAATAACAGTGCAATGTAGAAATCCTCTACACAAACTTCTTTTGTTAATATGTCATAAACAAAAGAAGTTCAAATCTAAAGAATTATACTCGTAGTTCAAATGGCGAATGGACATGATATGAAGTTTTGATATGGAGATTGTAGACTGGTGTGAAGTAATCCACCGGAACATAACTTCTATAGGATCGATGGAAAACTTTGCTACAAACCGCGTTGTTTACATTGGAATCATACCAGACGTGCTGATGCGATTGAGGCGTCAACTAGCTTACAAACCTCTGCAGATCACCACACTCGCAGGCTTGCATCGCTCTCGCGAAGGATTCTTCTGCCGTGGTATTAGCGTCCATTTCCCCTCGCAGCTGGTCCGCCTCGTCCCGCAATCGGGCGCCCTTGCGTTGGATGACATCAAGGAGCGCCAACAACTCGTCTTCAACCGGACGGGTGCGGGAGGCTGATGCGGACGCTGATGCGGATGAATGCGCGTCTTTACCGCATGATGTTTCGGTGCTGAAGCCGGAGTCCTGTGGAGGAAATGGTTGTGTTATCCCAGTTTATGTCATACGTCAGCTAAACATTATGTAAAGAAGAAAGTGTATCGGGAAAATGGATCTTAAAAAGGAACTTGATCCTCATGAAGTTGTCGCTAAGGATAGTATATCATCTAATTATTAGATGTAGCTGCTATCTGATTCATTATAAAGTATGTTCCTGCTTGAAATATCTCAAAAAGAAACAACGACAAGGTGTCGTCCAGATTGGATTAAGTCACGACTTTATTGCCCACTCTATTTGGTAATAACAATTTTTTTAGATGACCATTTTACTAAGACTCAGCTTTCCGTCGTCGTCCGTCTGTCTGTCCTTCTATCACTACGCTATATCTCATGAACCTTGATAGTTAGACAGTTGAAATTTTCACAGATGACCTATTTCGTTGTCGCTTTAAAAACGAATGGGGGCTCCCATACAAGAGACATGATTTTTTTGCCGTTTTATAGATGAAGGAGATGGAACCCTTCCTCCACGAGTCCAAGTCCTAATTAGTCTGTTATTTCATAGGTTACCTGTTAGTTAAGTTAGGTTAGGTTAGTTCATAGGTTTCATAGGCTGAGGCTTAGTCCTAACGGAGTCGGTCCCAGCGGCGAAGATGAAGAAGATGGAACCCTATCCAAGTCCGAGTCACATTTGGTCTATTATTTAAAACAAATGTCACGACAGAGTCACCTGACACTCGTAATACCACCTAACCTTGAGTGAAAGATTATTTATTTATGTCTTACAATTATATTATTTTATAAGATTGTGACTATTGCCCCTTTACAGCTTAATTAAATTGTATTTTATAGATGTTTTTTTTTTTTGTGACAGGTCACACAGGTGCCTATGCATTTAATGAAGTATATTTTGTATATTTTTTATTTGTATACCTATTGACAATAAATGATTCTGATCTTATCTTAATTACCTGCACGGAAGGCTGAGGCTTAGTCCTAGCGGAGTCGGTCCCAGCGGCGAGTTTCCTCCGCACGCGGACTCCGGGCTCCCAGTCCCGCCGAGTGCTGCTGGCCGGCGTCGAAGGCGGCATCTTCGAGCGAAGGTTCGGAAACGTCTCGATGACGAGATCTCGAAACTCGAGAAGTGCTCCGACCTCATTCTGGAGTTCCTGCATGGAATGCATTTGTTATTCTTTGTTTATGGGTGTATTGAATATCAGGAAATCCAAGCTTAGGTATCTAAAGATCAGTCACGATGATTAAGGTAAGGTATACTTTTTTTTAAATAATGATCCTTACTTATACAGGTGAATTTTTGAGACGGGAAGGTAAGAGCTGGTACCTTAACATTTATAGTTACATGAAAATGCGTTTAGGAGACTTTTCATAAAATTTACAGATATACTGAACTGCATTTACATATTTTGGAAAAAAAGTCTGCAAGAAAATTGTCATTTTACCCAAAGCCTTCTTTGATGCCAATTATTGCCAATCGATCCTGTTTCTTATAAAGATCAAGTCTCTGTTACGGAAAAAGGGTGCGAAGCCGGGGGCAGATACTAATACTAGTTTTAGTATAATTTTATAACCGCGTTAGTAATTCAGTCTGATACCTTGTCACGTATAGAAGGATCGGATCTCAGTGAATTTTAGCAAGATAAATGGTATCTCAGATAAGGACAAAGGATATTTTTAACAAAGAAAATTGCGTAATGCTGGGCACAAGCAAGTTGTTAATAATTTACAATTTCTATACCTAGAGCAATATATCTAGGAAACAGGTAATTTCCAGTTGACTTGACGAAGTGCGGTAAGGTACTGACAGTGAAAAGGGTAAA
The DNA here is from genome assembly GCA_944547425.1 of Eupithecia centaureata. Lineage (NCBI taxonomy): Eukaryota > Metazoa > Arthropoda > Insecta > Lepidoptera > Geometridae > Eupithecia > Eupithecia centaureata. The sequence goes on from OX155686.1 coordinate 9,862,101, forward strand.
GTGGATAAGTTAGAAATAGCGATGGCAAACCTTGACACTGTTTTAACAGGGGTTGAGGTTTTTACGTTATTGTTTAATGAATTCGAAAATAATTTATAGAAACTGTGCCTTTTACACCGTCCACATCATCTGGACACAAATCTTTTTTTGGGTACTATAATTAATTTTGTTTATTTTGGTTTAACCGGTGTGTTTTAGTAGGTAATTATTCTAAATAATATACAAACATAAGGAGATAGCTAATTGCAAAAACAGTTATTGATGGACTGAACACTGCATGCTAAATAGTAGGTTAACGGAGGAATATAAATGTAAAGTATGCAGCAATTTTAAGATTTCGAAGAAGTTAATATTAATAACACTTAATATCTGGGTGTTTTTAGTTTTATTAATGTTATAATTATAATTGACGTGTATACACAGAGGATAATGGATGAAAAACCCATGTTGTGCTGACCCCGCTTAGCGTGAAATAAAGTCCCGGAAAAGAAGAAGATACTTAACGTGTATTATAGAATAGAATTAATAAATTGTGACTAAACTAGAATATGCCCGCGGCTTCACATGCGTTTTTTTATATGGAAACGTTTCAAGGCTATTTCTATCTCATAGGAACTAATTTACGGTATAACTGAAAAATAGCCTTTGTGTTATTCCAGGACAAGAAATACGTCTATTCAAAGCGCGTGTAAGCTACGTTTTTCGTGAAAAGCGAGAGCGGAAATGGGTTTGTCGATACTTTTCAAAGGAAATCTCATGCACGATGGGGATACATTCCAATTTACACTGGCAACAAATATCCACTTCCGTTCTTCCTGACCATCGAAAACGTAACCTGGAAGTTCCAGGCCACTGACCGTTTATATGCCACCTTGTTATGTAAAAGTTGTCTATCGTTTAGATACCAACCTGAAGAGCTACGAGGGACTTAGCCTGCTCCGAGATGAGGTAGTGGAAGGGTTCGGGCGGCGTTCGGAGCTGGAGACACTCCATGCCAGAGCCGCCCGAGCCCCCACTGGCGCTGTCGGTACCTCCCGTCTGAAACAAAGACAACGTCCACTGTAAGTTACGAAACTAAGGCATTACTTGATACGTCTGACACACACACGTTATGGAAGACTGGCATTTTATTTGATTTATTTATTTCCTGTAGTTTGTTAACCTACTTACAAAATACCATAAGAGCTAGTGGAAAATAAGACGATGAATATTCCATGCCGGAGTTTCGGCGTGACGAATAACCATTATGGGAAACTTTTCATCCTACTAATATTAATATTCCGGCAGTTTGTAAAACAAATATTTATTACTAGATTTCTCCAAATAATTCATGGATGGATTGAGTTGAAAAGTGAGTTAAGACTTTTTTTTGTTTTTTTTTTTATCTGTGGTAGGAGTAGTGTACATATCTTGGAACAGTTGGAACAGAGTGTCATACATCACATGTTTTCCGATCTTGTTAAGATGATATTTTTAGACTTTCTTATCGAAGCAGTCTTTTTATCAGGTGAGGTTACTGATAAATACGCTGATCGCTTGTTTTGTGGATGATTCAAACGCTCTTTGTTAAATATTTTCTGTTATTGTTCATTCAATGGTTGATCATGGAATATTTTGAAGCTGAACATAAGAAGGTTACCTAGAGTCCTCTTAAATCATAACATGACAAAGACACAATAATACGTGTTCTTTGTAAGGCAAACGTGGCAATTACATGTAATAACAAATGTTCACGAATATGTGTCCATTGTAAAAAGCTGAATGACAACTCAAAGTCGAACGATCCGCTTAACCGTTTCGTAACTTGAATACATACACGGTAGCGGTGCGGCGACGCCGGTCAAATTCACAATGCTTGGTAGGTGCCGTAGGTGGTGATTACTCGTTGTTTTACAAGTTTTACAACAACATGTTCTAGAACGGTTCAGTAATTCACGCAGTCAGTTGTGTTGTTTTTTAAAGGAACCCGAAACAGTGTCGCAGTGTGCTGCACCGTAAAATTGAGTCACGGATGAGAGCGCAGCGTCCGGGCTCGGGGCCCAAGTCTTTCTTCCTTTGCGACAAATGACAATAGAACATTGCAATATCGATAATGGCATTGCTAAATCCGTATGAATGGGATTTATGTTTGGCTCTCAAAGAATTCAAAGGGCCCAAATTAACTTACGACTTAAGATACTGCAGCTTGCAACATAGCTTGAGCTATGAAGATTTGCTGTTTTTACTCGACTGCAACTAATAATGTTAAAGTCGTGATTTTAGGAATTAGCATTTTTATTGTTGGTTTATTAGGTATTGAGATTTCAAACCAATAATAAAATGTTCAGGAAAACCGCAACAAAACGTTTTCGTAGACTTTGTTAAAAGATAAGGGACTTTAGGTGAAAAAAAAAATACAAAAAAATCAAGTCCACTATTTGTATGTGAATATAGCTTTAGAGCCTCGTGTAAGTTTTAAAGTCTAAGTTACCTGCGGTGGTTGAGCTCGTGGCTTCTTTGGTCGTATTTCATCTTCAACGTAAAACAAGCACATTATTTATTTAAACATTTCCACAGTGATAAATGACGACAGCGAGTAGTGTTATGTTCAATAGATATCTACAGAGTGAACAATCTTATCGGGTAGGTAATAGAGGAATGTTGTCAAAAGATAGGCGTATGGTTTAATCTGAGTTTGATATGAGCACTTACGCATACAAAAAGTAAAAGTGGATGTCACTAACGCAAAGCTTCTCCTATCCGACTCGATAGATGTTTGTTTGATCACTAATGATGACACAACGAGTAGGGGATTGAATGAATGCTGAGACGAATCACGTAGCCTCAGAACATCGGAAGTGGGTTGATTGATGAATTAAGGTAAGGGAATTTTGATCGCTTTCTGAATGCTTTGTTCATTTCATTATCTCCACACCATAAAAATTGCGATTTGCGTGTGAGGAATCGTTGGGAAAGTTAACATGGGCGTATTCAAATTTTGTTTTCTACAACTCATATCGAAAGCTATATTTTTAACTTTTCCAAGAGAATGAGCCGTGTGTGCGTGTGAAAGCTTTTGCTGGTTTTGTTTATGTTCGATCGGATGTTGTATTGACAAAACCTCTTGAAAAATCAATGGGTCGAGGCCGTCTGACGAGGCGTCTGTTTTCATTGAATGACCATTTTTTGGCAAGAATTTCATAGTTTCACTTTCTTCGGAGACGCAGCTAGAACGTTACGTAATTACGATCGCCGAGTTTGAATCCCATAAGAAGCTGTTAAACACTAGTTAGCGGTCTTGTTTATTATAATAGGAGAAACATTTATGAATGACATCAAGTGGAATGCTATTCACAGATTATTAAAGTGAACTGCGGATACGTCGAGTGTTTTGTTTTCACTCGTTTGCTACGTCACAATATGGAAATTATGAACGAGTGGACGTGACATAATATAGAAACAATTTTAGTTTCGGACCATTTAGGGTTTATTTACTTGCTGCACTGAATGCTGCTTTGTTTCCAAATAACTATCACATAGAGGTCATGATGACGATATCAGTTTGAAAAAAACCCTGTTCGGATTCAATTATTTCACGTTGTAATTTCTAAAGAAGCCAATCCCAGTAACACCGACCGAACGATTCGACCACATATCATTCCAGTAGTTTACCACTTAATACGATATAATGGTTATTGCTTCTTTTTTGTGTCAATTACCCACTTAATTGTCACAAAAACAATCCTTGAACTTAGATAAGATTGACTGATTATAACAGCTTCCTACTCTTCCTAGCCGGCATCAAATCTGGGACATCAATTGATTTGATTTGACTATTGTTTGCTATATTGCTATTCGCGAACAAATGCATTTCATTGTGATTTCTGATTTCTTTCATTTCCGTATTCAGAAATGCTGTTGTTCGTATATTTGTAAAGCGGTAGTAATTCACGTTAGCTACATATTTGATATGTTATATTTGAATATGACGCTCTGGTTCCGCATCCGCAATGATTAATAACGCATATTATCTTACCGTTAGAGCATTCTTTAAAACACGACTGAATATCTTTAAAACCAAGTTGCAAATAACTACCACCTATATTAAATTCTTCTTAATAATTATGTTAGAAGTTTACTTTTAAGATTCGCGAAAACATCTTTTATGGTTTCATGTGTTTTAACGCTGCTTTTACGCGATGAGGGAGAAGGCAAGAAAGGTCATTTATCAACTTTTTTCTCATCAACAATAATTTCAATTATTTTTTATACCTATACAAAGATTACCCGGTTTATTGCGCAAAATGACTTTGCAGTAGCAAAAACCATTTATATAATCACCTTGTTTGCTAATTTCAAGTTTGTGCGCTAGTGTGAAATTACGCAGCGTAATATGACAATCAATGGGGGGGACAGGTTGAGGCTATTCTGTATGCGACATGCATTCGGACTGACCGCAATTACGCACGTAAATACGGTATGTCTGTCAAAATATAATTATGTATAAAAAAGCCCACAAAAAGTGACCAAGTGACCTATTTTACGAATAATCTGAATAGTTCCGTTTTCACCATTTGGATACGAAACACTATAAAGATAAGAATAAGAATATTTATTTAAGAAAACTTATAAAACATGGATTAAGAAGCTACTTAGTGTTAAATACAATACTTATAAATACTTAGTCAGCATACCTTCAAATCAAAGATCGCCATTTAATACAAATAACCTACAGATATGATGATAAGGGTGACAAATCTAAATCGAGCTGTGCTGCGCTGTACTGCGCTGTGCTATGTTTTGTCAATAGAAACAGCGTAGCATCACACAGCGCAGCACAGCATGGTTAGTTTGTATCCTCATTAAAACATTAGACGAGCGAGTTGACCAAACATAGCTCAGCGCAGTACAGCACAGCACAGCTCGATTTAGATTTGTCACCCTAAGCCATTAGGTTTTTTTAAGCAGAGAGGACCGTAACATTCCTCTCATAACATCTGACCAGATTATGGGCCATCACTGGAGCGAACATAACGGTCACCACTATGTATAATCTATTTAAAATGTAGTTAAGTTTTATTATCATTCAATGAGAACATATCTTGTTAAGGTATGCGCGCACGCACTTACTTTTCATAGCTTATTTATCAATAAAGGTAACACAGGCGAGAAATGGAATTTAAAAGATGAAGATAAATGTTATAAGCCCTTTTGAAATAGAAAATACTTAAACTCGATTAGGTAAATAAATGTAAATCAAGAAAAAGTATAGGTATCTATAAAAGAATTGATTATACTACTCTGTCAAGAAAGTACCGGGAAAAGATCAATAATACACAAAATGTTTGTTATTCATCCAAATTTATTTTATCATCTTCAAAGTATGCTCCTTCAGAAACGATACACTTACGCCGACGAATTATCCAATCATCAAAACATTTTTTAAACGCTGTTTCCGGAATTGAGTTCAGTTCTCGCCGCGAATTCTCCTTTATGTCTTGTACCGATTGTTGGAAGGCACCACTCCGAAGCTTGTTGACTAGTTTGCATGTCAAACTCATAAACCCACGTCTCGTCTCCAGTAATAATGCGTTTCATGAATGTTGGGTCGGAATTGACTCGTTCTAGCATGTCCTCAGCGACTCTCATGCGATTGAGTTTTTGGAGAAAATTCAGGTCTTTTGGGACTAGTCGAGCGGCAAGATGTTTCATACCCAAATGATTATTTAAAATGGTACGGATCGACTCGTGAGATACAGAAAGTTCGGCGGCTATCTCTCGCAAAGTTGAATGAGGATTTTCAGTCACTGTTTCCTTCACTTTTGCGATGTTAACTTCAATTGCAGACGTTGATGGCCTACCAGAGCGAGGCAAATCTTCCATCACATCTCGACCGCTTTTGAACGCTTTGTACCACTCATAAGCACGTGTTTTTGATAAAGTCGATTCACCGAAAGCCTTCTGTAACATTTTCAGTGACTCCGAACACGAAATTCCTTTGGCGATGCAAAACTTAAGACAAACTCTTTGTTCGATGTTTTTGTCCATTGTGAAATTCGCAATACACACTAGATATGATGTAACTAAAAACAGCACTGTATTTAATATAAATAACAGATGCAACTCAAACTCCGCGCCAAAATGGCAAACAGTTGTGCCAACCTAACAACAACAAAAAAAACAAAAATTTGAATTTGGAGCCATAAACAAATCATCCATTCCCGATACTTTTTTGACTGAATGTATGCATTGCCATTTTGCAATGCATATAATGTGAATCTATTTGAATATTATAGACTTACAACTACTATCTAGTCTCCCTATTTGACTTGTCTTAGAAATACACCCTCCTCGATAAGGAGAACAAATTTATTGAAGCTCCTCCATTTATAGGCATAAAATAAGCTATAGAAAATAAGAAATACATTGCATGTGCAAACAGACATACTTTTAATGCTCTAACGCTTTCGACGAAAATTAATGCAGGCGTTTAAAAATTTGCAAAACATGAGCGCCAACTTCGATAACCGGACGAAAGAATTTGTGTCGAATGCTACATTTATTGAAATCCTTAGTTGGAATAAGATGATTTAGAATTAGAAAAACATGAGGCATAGGCTTTCATAACCTTGTTTCTACTGTATCGGAAATGTTAAGGACATTTCATTGGTACATTTAGTACCTAACCTACGTACGACATGTCCATCCACTAAACATGAATGAAAAACTAAATGTAATAAACATCACCAATAATAATGTCTTGAAACTGGATATCAATTCACAAAAATATCACAAAGCATTAAACTTTACGATTATTATACAAAACATTTATATGGTGACTCCAGTTGAGCGTTTCAACCTTAATGTGGTCAAGCTCTATTTCTTAATAGCCAAGGTGAACTATAGTACTTTTATATGTAAGTAGTATGCACAATATGCACATACAGTATTTTCATGATTCAAAGCAAGCAGAAATGTTAATTCATAAGAAAAACCATATTGATGAATTCACATAACATCGACAGACGCTGACCATGCAAAACAAAGAATAACATGATGAGAATCCTTCAAACAACGACTCAGCACTGATATCGGAGAGTTGATTCTTTGAATCAGAACATAAAAGATATACGAGTATGCTTGACATAACATTGAACATTCGAACCAGCTGTATTGTATTGTGGCGTGCCACGGCATTGTGTTACAACACGCGATACCTTTATACGCAGTCATCAAATTGCAAGTGCAAAAAATAGGACAAGCATTTCGGAACACACAAAAAATATATAATAGCTGGTAAGTAGGGTTTGGTTGGATGTAAGTAATTGCTAAATGTGCTACTGCAAGAGTCTCATAGAGCAAAAAATCTACAAAATAATTCTGCCTTGATTGAGGGTCGAACAACGAAATTACTCGACTCTAACAAGGCATTTTGCTCAGCTATTATTCCGGAGATATACTTCCTTCCTTGTTGCATGTTTTAAATCACGACTCCTTCAAATGACTGACGTCTTGAGTCTTCTTTAAAACATAAACTGCAACGAACTAGTGGTTTAATTTTTTCTTGTTCCACAAGTCGACAAAACATAGAAGTGCAAAAAAAATCAATAATACTTTTACTTATTTGTAGGCCTAAAAAGTTGTTGAGTTTTGGGTTCTGAATTTTTCAAATTATGACTCTCCCAAGAATAACGGCAATGTTGTACTTAGTCACTTCACTAGGTTTACTTTTTTAATATTCACTTAAAACAATGAACTTATCCAGCTACTTTTGAAATCGGATTAACGACCGACTTCCACTTATCTAACTAAATAAATTACCTTTTGTTTCACTAAACAAAACTAGATAGTCAACTACCAGTTCTCGGTAATCTTTTGCCTTATTAGACTAGAGACCAACTTTCCTTCTGGTCTATTCTCGATCTTATTTATTTTTAATTGAGATTTCCAAGTCCTAGAACTGTGCACTTGAATCTGCTTTTAAGGGCAAGATGGAATTAGAAATTGCCATCTGGTGCGTTTCCTCTGTCGATAAGTTGTCGCTGAGAGCATGATATGACTGATATAATATGTGGCACAGAAGCATGCAATTACCAGATGATCCACTTGGCGATAAATAGCTATAATATAAACTATACGATGAAAATGAGAACTAAACCTACCACAAAGAAGTCGTACAACTCGTACAAACGAGTTTCTAGAAAACTACATTATAGAATCAGGGATTCTCAGAGTTTTGCTAGAGAAGTTCGCTGAATTAACGTCGTCTCTTGAATTTACATACTTACTGAAACATCTGTGCTGTGTCTCTGTTTCGTCAAACAGAACAAGTAAACAAACGAAAGTAAATAATAAATACCGTTGCACCAATGAATCGTAGGATTTAAGTACCTATAGTCAGAATAAATTCGAGAGACGAGCGTAACCGTCTCGCCACAAAATTGGATGTTGGCAAACAGTGACACTTGCCAATAAAATGTAAAAGAAACGAGGAGCAACGTGAGGCAATCGAGCGTTACTTGCTTTCACTCTCCAGTTTTGTTCGTTCCATGTTAAGGTTCATTTAAGAAATTTATCTCTGGTACTTTGAAAATGGATCGGAAAATTTCACTATCGATAGCAGCTGGTGTTACTGTCACAAATCGAGATGATTCAACTAATTTAACTTCATTACTACGATTCTTAGTGATATTCATCTTAATATAGAAGAAACCCAACTAATCTGTACTTAATGCAGGCATGATAAATTGCCTTCATACTTTCGTAACTTAGCGATGTTAATCTGGTTAGATTAAGTGAGGTTATACGCGCTTGTGTTGTAGAAAACGTGTTCAACATTGTATTTCAGTTGGTGAGCAGAACATTAGGCACAAGCACGGAAAAGGTCCGCATACGTGCAGTCAGTCGAGCATGCAGCCTAAATTGTAGTACTTACACGAATGTTTCCCCTTTAACCGAAGTCGAACATTCCGACGTGCGTGAAGCAAACATTTAACATGGTCCATTGTAACGCTGCTGTTGCATGATCAGAGACTAATTTTAATTATTTCCTTCAACGCCTAGTGGACTCAGCTGGTCTAAATGCACGTCGTAGGTGGCTATTTACCGCAATAGAATATAATTGCAAGGCAGAGATAAACATTCGTTGGATAACACTCGACATCCGGGACTGTTTCAAAACAGCATAATAGAAATGTAATTACGTTAGAGCAGCATTAGCAGTTTCATTTGTTATTGACGTTTGAATAGTGACGACAAAACAATGAGATAGCGTTACAGCACCAGCACAAGCTTCTAGTGTTAAAGTCGTTATTCATCGAACAATACCATTGCGACATAAGCAAGCATTAATCGTATTTCAGTAAAAACTAATCGTATTGATATCACGCAACATGAGAAGTGACAAGATTGGTTTGGGAACCTGAAATGCCCAAATGCACATAATATACCTACTAAAGAATAAAAGCATAAAATTCATAGTAAAGAGTTCTCACGGTCATATTGCGCAGTAACATTAACGAGAATACCTCAATACAATAATGTAAAAGCTAATCTGTTTCCAGTGAACAATCGACCCGTCACGTTCTCCAAATATAAGGGAGTACACGTTTCTATAGGCATCGCACGTGCGAGGATATGTGCCTAATAGAGGATGAGCTGGCCTATTATTAGGTACAACGTTGACATTTTAAAACGTTTTACAGCTGCTGCAACTAGCAAGTGGGTTTATGTATTTAATTACGGACAAGGCCAGTAATTACATTATGGTGTTCTTGGTTAACATCGATATTTATTGCACATCATGCTCAAGATGCATCATTAAGAATATGGTACCTATTATAATATTCAGCTATATCACATAGACATATGCACTTTCTTGCCATGTATTTAAAGGATATAAGCGAAAAGATAATTTAAAATATAAAAAAGTTTTACACTTTCTTGAATTCTTGGGAATACGTTGTTTATCGAATAAGAGTTTCATTGTAAAAATACAAATGCTGATGAGTTACATGGTCGATATAGCCTCAGGCAATCCAATAGACACGAAAAAGCAATAAATTAGTATAGAATACACGTAGGATGTCGTGCCGTATACGGCAGACGTTTAGAGGCTCATTCATAGTTCATTGTTTCAGCTCAAAGCGTGGGTGAATGATTGTTGCACCCACCAGTGCACTTACTGATGAATTGCACCGTGCGAAATGAATTAATCCCAATTAGTCACTCAAACTGAACGGAAATTGCATGATGTTCACATGCTAGAGGCGAAGATGTTAACGAGGACCACATTTGATGTGTGAAAGAACTACACAATGTGATAGATAAAACACCTGTTTTAAAACCAATAAACGAAACGTCATTATCTGATAATCAACTTTAAAAGTGAGTCACGCTACTTTATGTTTTAGTTTATAATAAAAATATTTATATAAACGTTACGTATGTACGTTTAAATTATAATAAAAGCTCTTGCTAAGTAAAATAATAATATAGTAAAATAGTTGTTGTTAATAGCAATGTAATACAGAGAGAGCAGGAGAATAGGAAAATAACTGGGCGATGGTCTGATTAGATCTCAGAGATAGAAACAATCTACATAGAAAAGGACAGGAAGGTGAAGAATTATCTTTAGATCTTTTTCTATGCATTGGAAAACCCTCGGCAGAAAATGTAGCAAGATTATTCTACATTTCGCTATGATAGATAATCGAGGACCAATTATTACGATACACGTGAACGCATAATTGTCAGGAATGCTTTACCAACAGTAATTATCTTTCACAATGGCCCGAAACAAAGTGTACTTATTAATTAAACAAATTGCTGGTTGCTAGAATATTATACAGCTAAGGAATTTTCTATTTGAAAATTCGTGCGCCTGCGTTGGTTCAGTGAATTATCAGACGTAGGCTCAGTTGTGCGAGAATTTACAGGCCTTAAATAGATAAGTATTTCTATATTCAAGTATGCATATCAAATGGAGGGGTGCATTTAGGTAACCACTTAGACTATAACTTAACCTGCAGTTATAAAACGACTTGTTTAATAATTTACTGGCACGCAATTTCCTACAACAGTAATTAATAACATCAGAGAAAATTATGCATTTACCAGAATATTAAAAACAAGAGATAAACTTTGCGTTTTAGTGAATTCTAATTCTAATTCGATAAACTCGAGAGTTTACTTTTAAAAAAAACTATAAACCAACTTCAAATACACGCTCTCTTTTTACACCCATTGCCATGGTATTGATAACACCCATAAATAGTTGTTGACCAAATCAAATGCTTAGATATCATAATTATTAATACGTCCATACATTCGACCTCTTTTATAAGTTAGGTTAGCCAATGAGACAGCGAGGTTTCGGAGTAAACGAAAATATCATCGAAACAATACAAGTTTTAGATTTTTTTTAAACAGCAAGTCCGATTTCTTTAAAATTTACCTGGGAAATAGGTAAAATTAGGTATACCATTTGAAATAAAAGCTGTTCAGTCAGGCGTCTTCTAGCACGTAGGATCAATGAACATTACATAAAAAACGATTCCTACGATTTGAGAACATCTCCATTTTTGAAATCGGGTAAAAAGTAACTCCTGTGATGCTGAGATTTCGATGTGAGCTTTCGAAGTCATTGACTGGATGTCGTCGACAGATGTCAGGCGCCAGTTTAATGTGGCAAGCCAAGTGTGAATCATAACTAAACACAAGGATACGGATGCCCTTATTGGTCTAAATGTCTGTTTAAAAGGCACTCACCCACATTTATATTCAAAACATGTCATGGCTAAATGAATGATTGATAGATCTATTGAAGAAGCGGTGGAGATGGAAGTGAAGGTGAGATGGGAGCAATAAAAAACAAGAGATATACATAATACCTATAAGTTAGTGTAAAATTAGATAGTTAAAACATAAATAAATTTGAGAAATGCCACAATGTTAGAAAAGCCATAAATACTAAAGTTATAGACGGTAAAACAACGCTCTCACATTTTAAACGGCAATAAATATTAATCAGCAGAGAATTAAGGTCTAGAGATTTCTATGAGTGCCTCTAGCTACAATTTGATAGAGCACGCATCAGCAGCAACTAAACACTGGTCTACTGGTGACACGCTTTATGTCCCCTTAACGGAACTAATGACATCGGCCCCTCGACATGCACTCGACAGTGCCTTTTGCGTCAGCTATTTGTGCCATTCCTGTTGCCTGTACTACGAGTTTGTTGTTATAGTCCAATCTAACAATAGTCCATTGGCTAAACGAGTCGTGATAAATTATAATATTATTGTATTCAATCACAATCAGACTAGTTCGTTTAGCTTTGCAAACAGAAACAATCACTCACCATAAGTGGTCATTCCCACCAAAGTTATAGGAGAACCATGAATCACGATTACCACAAGTGTCGTAAGTACAATAGCACTCGAAATGAGAGCAAATAGGTCAACGATAGATGATTGCAACATATAAACAAGGATTAAATTGAAACTTGTAATAAAGAAACAAAAACGACACGGTAACTTTTATTTGTCTATACAAATATTATAAAGAGGAAAGGTTTGATTTTTTGTTTGTTTGTTTGTTTGTATGAATTGAATAGGCTCCGAAACTACTTGGCAGATTTGAAAAATTCTTTCACTGTTGGAAAGCTACATCATTTCTGAGTGACATAGGCTATATTTCATTTTCAAAAAAAATAGGCATCCTTACTAAAATTACGATAACGTAATCCAAGGTGTGAAAAAAATATCAAAAAACTACCTTACATCGCGTGCGCTGCGAAAACTATTGATGATAGAACAAAATGATATACTACATTTTTTTAGAACACACCATTATCTACAAAAAATCAGCGGCAGCATATCTCTAACTATTACAGTCATGTCACAATAAGCGTTTTTTTATTGAAAAAAAGAAATTAAAATACCACCGCTACAAAAAGCTCTTTATTTGTACCTTGGTATTAACCCTTATCAAAATAAATGATGTATTATTTAAGACTGCTTCAATATCTTTATATTACTTTTTGAATTATTCGATTCTGACAATCCATTCAAAAGATATCACGAGTTAAAAAAAAATTAAAAAATAAACTGTATTCGGCTAGCTAAGCGTTGTAGGCGTCACTCGGGCAGGGGTACGGGAGGGGGGTTAAGATCACGAAATAAACGGTCGGCTCCCTACGTGATGGACGTGTGCGGAATTTACGCTTGATAGTAATTAATGCCCGTGCGAAGCCGGGACGGGCCGCTAGTGTTAGATAAATAGAATCACAATCAGGTTGTTCAAGTGGTCCCGTCCCGTCAATGTGCCGACTACTTTATCTGAGAAAAATGTAACCAGAACCACATGTCTGGTTAGTCCGAATCGTTAGTCTTGAAGTGGGCGCGGAAAACGTAGTAAAACCAATGAATCATCTACAGCTGTGATGTGAATGAAGTGTGTACGTATTAGTAGGTCGCTGATCCCGAAACATAAATAGATTCCCGTTGTTATACTCCTAACTATTTCGTCACCTCTGACGCTTCATTCAATTCAAGTGATACTACTCTTACTATAGAGGGGCATATTCAGATTCTATAAAATTGTACGAACTTGAAATATGATATTTTCTCTTACTGTCACTTAGCTATGTAATATTTTGTACCTTATACTTACTTATCGCTTGAAGTCAATAAATTTAAACAGTTTATTAGTTTTATCTGAGACATTAATAAATGCAATAGTTAAGTTATTATCGTGCTGCTGTTGATGAATCATAAAACTTTCAACTTCTGTCTATTTCTGTTTAATTTCCCTTTTATAATCACGGGAACTATAAAGCTCGTATCTCAGCGTAGTATATTATCTTATAAACAAGGAAACACCTAGATCTGGGTCGACCAACATAAACAGTTTTATCTTGTATCTTTCACCTTCAAACACATTTATTTACCAAATTTATACTTTCTCTCGAAGGTAAAAACAATCAGTAAATAATCGTCGCACGCAGTAGGTTAGGTACGAAGACACTTCGATTGTATTAAAAGTCTTACGCAAATCGCAACGTAAGTCCTAGGAACTCCATACATATCATCTAACAGAGATTACATATAAATGTAACAGAGATAGATCTCAGTGACACTTCAAAGCCGAGACATGCGATTGTTCCGAGAGTGGGACACTTTCACCCCGACTCACGCCTCTCATTTAAAAACCTATGAAATCCAAGACGTTATCAAAGTCGCGGATTAAAATAGTACTGCACAATAAAATATATTCACATGCGCGTCACGTATCACAAAGGTTACAGAACGAAACTCTAACACATTGTTAGAGTCGACACTTTCTATTCATTTATGTAAGTAGACTAAGTTTTATTTCATGAGTCACAAACGGAGACATTTAGTTTTGTGATAAGATTAATGATATGATACGCGTGCATAATGGTTCAATCACAGATGACCGAGAACTTGAAATCCATTTACGGGTTGTTATGTAACATAAAGTGTGTATGGGTACCTGTACCTACACTTACTGACGAAGGTTTTATCTCATGTTTATAGAATTTTGTGATTCTGAACATAAACTTTCAAGGGTTATCAACAAGTCGAAGATCAAACGGGTTAAATTTTACAGACGTCAGAGGTAAACCAGTAAAAAAGCCCTTGACGATAGTTGGAAAGTCAGCAGTGTTTGTTTATTTACGATCGAGTAAACGATAAAAGCCAGGTAAACCTCGGAAGAGTTGGATGTAAAGTTTACAAGTACTGATGGGCAGAACATAGGTACTTTAGGGATATCGAGAAACTGTTTTCCAGTAGCGCAACTGTTAAGTTACTAGCCAACAATAAGGAAGTTTCCAAATTTTTTATTTAAATGTAGAAAAATAATACTATACTTGCAATAAAGCCCAGTGAAATTTTTTTTCAATTATCTTCATAAATGACGAAGTTATGATACTTTTCCCGTCCGGTTTAAAACTTCTCGGCGCGCGGCCGCTCAACAACGTCATGACGTCACAACTTCCGCGAGACGCTCGAGTCGAGTAGTAATCGATGCGCGGTCACCTCAGACGGTTGTTGCTTTTGGCTAAATCAAGACCGAATGGATGTTATCGTTGTAGAATCTGTGCAGGACAACATCTACATAGTTTTAAGATTGCTAGTATTTTTCTGAAAGTCTGATTATCAGGTTTTAGAGTTCAAAATCGTTCGTCGTTTTCAGTTATCATCATAGAATAGTGTTGGTACTTGTCTCCAACAAAAATAGGCCATAGGTTATCTTTATATACTGGCCATAGATCGTTATCCTACCTGGCCGGAGGGTGTCCTACACTACGTTTGCCCAGTCGCGGTCTCCACCCAAGAACACGCAACTATCTAATAGATTATCTTATAGTTGATAGAAAACAATATATGTACCTACCTACTTTTGTGTAAATCAGGTTTATTTTGTGTACAGTCGAACATTCAAACACTGAGACAAAAAACTGAGGCGAACTGAAAATCAATTATCACTTTATTTCTTATATTATTTTGATAATTATGTACTTACCCATAGTATTAAATTTGACTTGTCTAAGTGCTTATTTTGTAAGCCTAAAGAAATAAAGATATTGATTATTTGATTTATTTGATTATTTGATTCTAGAGCTTTCGGGAATGTGCAGAAAGCTCTGGAAAGTTCTGGAATATACGAGATCAAATACAAATTATCTATTACAGTAAACGTAAACTAATTAACATAGCTTGGGTTTGGAACCCTATTTAAATAAAGAGATACCTATGTGTGTTAGAGGGTTCCGCTCTTCCGTAATATACAGTTACAATAATATTGGAAGGTGCGTATTTGAAAGATTAAATTAAAACATTTAATATTGTTTGCAAAAGTTTGTTAGCATTTGATTGTTTAGATAAATGTGCGCCTGTGTGTTTGTGGCGTGTGTGTATAAGTATGTGTGTGTTTGTGTTTTGTGCATGTTAGTGTTTTGAGTTGTGTGTGTGTTGTGTGCATGTGTGAGTACCTTACCGAGTGTGTTGAGTTGGTTTATATGTGACGAAGATCATTCGAGAACATAGTAGAAACTTCTGGAAGCCTATAGAACAATCTCGAAGTCTGTATAATGATATCAATAAATCCTCTTCACTAGTCCTCTAAAATCCCAACATTATGATTTTGATGTAAATATGTAACTTTAGGAAAATATGCTCTTGTAATTCCGATCACTGCTTATTAATGTTCATGACTTTGAAGTATATCATATCAAGGTTCTCGATCGAATCAAAAAGAAAGAAAGAGACAATGGGAATGACAGAGACAGATTTACCTTTCGGAAAATCGTGGAAACATAAAACAAGGACAGCTGACGGTGTGGCTGGCGTTTGAATGAAAGGGACGGAGTTATTTCTCTAGAAATTTGTCGATTTTCAACTAAGTTTTGTAATGTTACGAGGTACCTATTGGAGATATAAAAGGCCGAACGGAAATGCCCCAGAGATCTGCAGTTTCCTTAATATTTAAAAGTTTAAAAACCTTAACAATATCTTTTTCATCGACGTGGTTGAAATTAAATTTTTTTTCGGATTTAGGAACATTATCTATGAGAACATGTCCGACGATTATTCATTCAATGTTTGGAATGGATTAAGTATAGATTAAGTCTTTGGAAACGAACAAGTGAAAAAAAAATAGTGGACTAATAGAAATATAAATTCAGTATTGCAGTAGGTATGGAAATATAATAGCTGTTCTCACAGAACAGTCTTTAAATTCTACGTCATCTTCATATATAGGACTTTCTAGTGACGTCGCATAGAATCATTATGGAAACCGTGCAAGTTGATGCTACACTACAGTATAGAGGTATAATATTGTGTCGTGCCTAAGTGCACAAGTACCTACAACTATTAGTGCACCCGATAAACATTATTTTATGGTGCCTAAAAAATAAGATTGGTGCAAAGTTATTAAGAGAAAGAAATCTCTTTCAAATAAAATAAACACTAGATGCGCCCCGCGGCTTCGCCCACGAACCAGAGATTTTTTATATACAAATTCCAGAAAGTTATTGCACACCCCCTTATTGTTATTGAGTAAAAATAAAAAATACGTGTTAAATTATTCATTCCAGAGATAAGTTGTACCGAGTTTTGAGAGAATCGAACCAAGGAATAATTATTTTCCATACAAACTTTACCACCCCATTTAACCCCTTCAGAGATTATTTTTTCTAAATTTTACTATCCTATATGTTATTTTAAGTGCCAATCGATTTACATACCAAATTTCATCTAAATAACTTAAGTAGTTACGGAGATTATCGATAACAAACATTCACACAGACTTTTCCATTTATTCTAATAGTAAGATATTAAGATATTAATAAGGTTACTTTATACTTTATATAGACACTCACACCACACACCGCGTTCCATGTACCTACTTACTTACTGTGAGCGACAAACGACGAAACAGCCGAAAAACGCTTTCCGCCCCTACTGTACCGTTGACTCGCCGGGAATTGTGACGTCACAGGCGAAATGCCTCGCACTTATTTCAAAATTCGTTTGGGGTTCAGTAAAATTGGAATAACTTTGTCATTTTTCAAGTTTTTTAAATAATTCTTTCACCATATATATTGTAATTTATATGCCCTTCAATTCACGTAAGTAGTTTTTATTTTTGAAAAATTGGAAACTTCCTTATTATTAGACTTTTACTCCTAGTAAAAGACAAAATAACATTTCAGAGAAGAAAGAGCGAACAACAATGTTATCTATTATTAAAGTGATAACAATGAAACAGGATAAGAAACGCCAAACAAAGTAGACCAGAAACGGTACACAATCACATTAGCACCAATGATTAACCAGCGAGCTCTCTACGCGCTAATTGCAGTGCACGACGAAATCCGATAGTGCAGTATCATGTGGCAATATGTCACTCGAAACGACAACGGGTTGAGGATCAGGCTTTGGTTTCTTGCGGTTCCTGAGTATCGGTGAACTGGTTAATACACATTGAAACTTCCCCTTTGAGGATGTAGGTTTTCCTGAATGTGGCAGTTTATTGATGTAGTGGGGATGTCAAAAAGAAACGCAAGTTATATAATCTATCATCTCATCTTAAGACAATACACGTTTTAGATATCTATCCTACTACGTAGAGTAGAGTGTCAAAGAAAATACATACATAGCAGTAGGTTATAATATAACTATAAGTTACGGAAAAGCTACATTATTCATTACTTGCACCTGCAGGGTGTGAGAAAGGTTTCGAGGTTATAGTAAGAGATATAAATCTCCGTTTGTACTTCTGTTTATCAATACTACAATCGATGGATTTAATACACAACGCATCGTAAGTTAACTCAATAAATTTGTTGGTATTTGAATGGAAATAGAATAAAAAAATAACGTCGTCGCTTCGTCACGAGCAAAAAGGAAGCAAGGTGATGAGAGGATTTTGTAGGAGCATGAAATTTCAACTAAAACAATCGTAAATTAATAAGGCTAATTACGATAAGGACTAGTCTAAAGCAGATAAAAAAATGAAAATTCGATGAAACAGAGTTCACATAATTTTACTGTGGAAGGCGGAAACGGCTGAGCGGAAGCGGCGCGTCACGGTCCACGGTTCGGGCGCGCACTATGACGTGACGTCACGAACTCCCGGATGGGAAAACAAAAAAAACACCGAACAGAAGTCAAGACTATAAAACAAAATATAGTATTCAAACTATAAACCAAAGGCGGTGAAGGAAATCGCAAGGAAGCGGACGTATTGCGCAATAACATTCGGTGACGAGGTAAATGGCAACAGCTTTGTAGACGAGAAGCCAGGTCGTGAGGAGTTAGTTACCATAGGGTCATTCCATTGTGACGGGTGGGACATTCTAACTCCTTTTTGCTCAATCTTCATGTAATTTCTCAGAAACTACCTTTGCAACCGGCTTAAAAGTAACAACAAATTGAAGCCAGATATTTGTTTCAAATGATAATGTCAAGGGACAGACTCTAATATCTCATTTAGCGTAGAAAATTAACTTCTTGTACGTGTGACGGGTGGGACACTCATGACACCCGCCTGTCTGAGTAGGTGGCTTCACATCCCAAAACAAGACAAACCATTAATATTTTGTTTAACAGTTTTCTCATATGTTGTTTCTTAAAGAATAAGGTACTATTTATTGATAAAAATAAATTCATTCGTCTAATAATTTTCGAAATAATGCGTCTTATAGTGTGTGACGGGTGGGACATCAATTCGTGACGGGTGGGACGAGTAACATTGAACAACATAAAAGTTCATGAATTAAACATAAGAAACTGTTTGAAATGCAATTTATTTAGGGGACATGTATAAATCTAATTGGGGATGGTATAAATTTAATGCTAACACTGTTTTAGAGCAGAGAAAAGCTAAAAATGTCACCAGGTTTGTATCTCATGAACCATGATAGTAAGAAAGTTGAATTTTCACAGATTATGTATTTCTGTTGCCGCTACAACAACAAATACTAAAATAACAGAATAAAATTAATATTTTAATACTTAATTATTAATTTAATTCTGTTGTTCTCCCATGTGACAGACATGATTTTTGTAGGAAACATTTCGCGCGCGTGCCCGACTCACATTTGACCGGGTTTTTTCTATAATTATTAGCTTTTAACTTCTCCTATACTTTCTCTGCCTTTTCGCGGGATTCATGGTCTGAAAAACAATTAATACCAAACCAAGAAGAGCTTCTAAATCTTAATCATTTTGGCAATCTACATACTACAGGTACATACGTACATTCAAGAAATAACGAACAAAAAGCAAGATTTTTGTCACCTAAGCCCATCATAAACGAAATGAATAAATAAATAAACAAAACTAACACAGAAGAAACACAAATTCATCCAATTTTTATAAGGTCCCTCATCTCCGTGACGGGTGGGACATCATTTCCATTCTTAATATTTCCATGCGTAATTACTTTATCAATGTTCTTTTAAGCTAAAACTATAGCCCGTCGCATAATTGTTACTTTTGCAAAGCTGGAAAACAATAGGTTTGATATTCCCAAGTCAGGCTAAAAAATATATGTTTTGCCGTGACGGGTGGGACAGGAGGTAAGCATTTAGTTGAACCCCCACAACTTTTTACCAAAAATAATCTCTTGTGATATCTTAACGCTGTTTAAAACTCCACAAATTGCATTTTCTTTCTGGATAAACACTTTTTACAATGGCTAAATAAACGGCGTAAAAAAGTACTGCTAACTTAAGATAAAACTACAGTACAATAGACAACTGCACTACGGTTGACTTCATGAACACTAAAAACTACGAAAATTAAAAAAAAATATAAAAAATGACCGGTTACTGTTGAATTAGTTCAATGGCTTTACTATAGTCATATATTCAAGTCTCAACTATGCAATTTATTTTTTTGATCTGGGGTGTCGTCTTCGCTGGAATGACCCCATACCATTTGTTAGTCATGAATCAGTAGGTACACATCATGTTTTTAATCTGAAGCGATATGTGATAGGTAAGTTTAAGTTTAATGTACAGAATTCGAGTGTTTTTATAACAACAATATCTAGTGACAGATCAAGGCGACGGCGGCCTAAATTTGATATCTTACATTACGTACCTACTCGTAACTAAACTACCAACAATCAATACAGACTTACAAAAAAATAATATTTTGCAACAGTTTTCGGATACCTATTTGAAACTTCGGCAGTGAATCATGCATGTCAGATAAACAAGTTTTATTGAAATTGATTGAAGCGTATCAGATCGATTCCGAGGCTTCTTGCATAGCAAGCAAACAAAGTATAAAAACCATGAAGTACGGGTTGACATTTAAGATGTTTTTACATCCGAAACCAAAACACCGTAACGTCCATGGTGGAAGGTCGGTGCCGGCTGATGTTTCACGATGACAATGATAGAAGTGCTTAAAATAATGTAAGAACATGAGGAGAATCGCAGTTAAAATTGTAGCCTGCAAACGAGCAAATAATAACAGCAATTACTTTGCTTAGCAAGCTTCGAAACTAAACTTAGAAAATCCAGATATAATTATTATAACCTATCATGTCCAAGGCTCTATTTGTATAACGCATTCCGTAGAAAGAAATATGAGTCAAAATTATCAAGAATCTCTAGATTGAAAACAAAACACTTACATGTTCCATCCACCATAACCAGCTAAGATTATCGTTAAGACCAAGCAAGTAGTATCTAGCTAGAGTCATAAGCACATTTGTTCTTAGCATGCGGGTGCAAAGACAATTCACGTGAAAATCTCGTGCTTTATGTACACGGTTTGACGAAGTTCGCATGCATTGTTGCTATAGGCAAAAACCATTAGAAAGTTCATTCATATACCTCTATACGAGAGCATCGGATCCGCTGCGTTTGCTTTCGTAAATACTGTCTCTATGATCGCCGAATCTGTCGCATCATGCATGTAAAGTTATTATTCCGCTCCGATATTTTAAACAAACGTAATTTACGGTCTCCAAAACAGATATAACTTGTTGCACAATACTAATTGCAACTTTCACGATCCCATGGTCAGTTTAACGTCCGGAATGGTATTATTATTTATTGGCTGGCTGTAATAATAGACAGAAGCTTCTCATGGAGATAGGAAATACAATATTTCCATTAGTTTCATACTCGACTTGTCTATTGTCGCTTGTCTATCAGTCGTCCAATAGATTAATACATCAAGTATTTGCAATCAAAAAATAATTGTTGCTAGATTAATTTATTTTATTTAATGTTTTGCGTCCACCGATACCGGGATCCGTGGATACAAATATGTACCTGTTTTTTGTTGGAAACCGATCCCGGTATCGGTGGATACAACTAGGCGGGATCAGTGGCTAATTTAATCTGATCCCGGGATCCGTGGATACAAACCCTAATGTAAATAGAATTTCTATGAACTCTATAGTCTCTTGCTGATAGCAAAACAAAGTTCGTCAGAAGTAGTAGGGGAGATTCGGTTGGCTTATAGCCCTACACAGCATTGAACAATAAATATCACTTAAAATGATGAATGAGCCCGTGGAGCAGACGACATCGCCTATTTCCGGTGCTCGTTTGTATTCAAGTTACAATGTTTTCGACGGTAGCTTCACTGCATTGGAAAGCAGTAGTGTGCCTCCTATAAACTTTACACAAGAAGGTAATTTCTAAGTTAGGTAGGGGGGACAGACAACAAAACCGCTTAGAGATAATTATGGCGAATTAGAAATGCTAGTTTAGGATAGTAAATAAGACGAAATCTGGAACACGGTCTAAACAGGACAGCAAAAGTTTACGTGGGTTGTTTTGTTGGAACTAAAGTACTAAATATAGTAACTTTGACAGAGCTTACAATGATCATAAAGAAGCAGACAATAATCTTGGTGACATGGAGTATCTTTATCTTTACTGAAACAGATATAGGAGGGCTTTTAATAAAATGTATTATGTATTATTACGGAACTGGCATAAGGTCATAAGTACTAGGAATTAATTGTAATAAATCTAACCCGAGCGACCTGTTTCACCTCTTAAGCTCCTGAATCTATACTTTTCACATAAAGTCACCACTCACAGGTTTATATGCTACATTTATATCCTGCTATTATTTTATTGCTATACAATGTGAATTAGAAACCTTGCTTTTATTTTATCGAATATCAAGTTTCAACTAATATATTGGAGAAATCGTAGCTGATAAAGAGAAAATACTTCAAAGATTACGGAATTACAACGACACCTATTGATAAACGCGAAAAGACAATCTTATTGAAAGGGACGCTGAAGTCTAAGGCACGTAGATTGTGTGTTAGTCCTATGATAGTGTGACGTGACGAGAGACATGTGAGGCCAGGCCACTAACCCATTTATGAGGTAGGGGCGGTAATTCAATTACGGATACTGACGCCACGACACGGGAGATTCATTCGTGCGATTGTCACCCACCAGTGACTCTTGGCGTAAATCATACAATTTATTCTACGCCTTAAGACATTTGTGATTCAATATACAAGGTCAAGGAAGTGTTTTTTTGCTCATCCCGTCTGAGATTGCTCCGTATAATATTACTCACGTATGCGTGGATGAAGATATATTTGATTGGTAGAGGGAACATCCGATTTGCTTACCTGAAAAGAAAAATTAGCTTTAGCTAGGGACTGGCTACTGAATTGTATTTAAGAATAAAATAAACATAAATGTATTAAAATTATTATCGTAGTTAGAAGAACTTATTATAAAATGTAAGCGGGCTTACTAGGAACCTATTTCCTTCCTTTTTTTTTAGTTTTTGTGGAAGAACATAGTCCATGACAGATTGTGTAAGTAGATACATATTTACTTTTGTATTAATATAGTGAAATTAGCTGAAATCCTATGTAATAAGAAATCCCCGTACTTATTTATAATAACGTGTTCTGATCGTGTAAGTTTAAAAACTTTCAAATAAAAATAATTGTAACTTCTAAAAGGATTTTATAAGTAAGACTTAATTATCTCTAAATTTAAATAGTTTAAATCCAGAGCTGATTTAAATAATAAAAATGACTAAAATGCTATTATCAGAGCATAATTTAAATAATTGGATAATAAGTAGGTGGAACCTCCAAAAAAAGTAGTCAAACATCATTATAGTTGTGCGAGTCAGTAAAAAAAACATACGTATTTTATGAGTGTCTAATTATATCATTTAAATTTAGATTATGTTGCAAAATATTGGTTTACATATCACGAATTCTCGGCTCGGTTTACTAATGTCCGTCCGTACAGTCGTGCAAATGTAATGCAACGTTCGTTTCTACTCTACATTGAGATCATTTCATTTCGTACATTTATAAAGATGTGACGCAATTCTTAAAATATGAAATCGATTTCCTGATATAAAAAAATAATTGGTTTCATTATGTTTATCGAACCTACCTACTGCTTCACATAATAGGTAAGTACCATATTTCTTTGATAGTGATAGGTACAATTTTTACATTAAATTACAATACAGATGTATAAATTAAATATACTATATTGCATACAAATGAACTTTGCCTTGATCGATTATCATGTAGAATTATGTGAAATACTAATGAATTCTTCGTCAACAGAAAGGTAAAATAAGCATGCACTGTATGTTATTATTCTATGTAGAGTATAATGTATTAAGTATATCAGTTATCTAGGACCCATAACACAAGTTCTGCTTAGCTTGAAGCTAGAATATGATGCTGTGTAAATTTAACAGCATTGTTTATAGTATTAATAAAAGTGAAACAATTATTGCCACTTAACGTAGCTCTTTTATTTATTCCACGCGCTAATGTATTTTAATTACACTTCGAAGACCATGGCGGTCATGGTTTCCGGTTGCATTTATTTCTATTTTCTATTCTAATTATGTATAAGTAAACATTTTATATAAGAAAGCGAGTGAATAACATAATTATCATGACCTTAATTTAATTTACAATTTGCATAAAAGTTTTCTTAAAACTAACAGTATTTTAAAAACGGATGCAACTGTAGAACCCGTGACTTTCAGATAACTTTATCGATATTTATCTACGTGGCCATTATAAATTTGGAGACAACGCCCAGCTCAACCACTGAAGCTAGAAAGTGTAAATTTGGAGGGCAGGACCTTTTACTCCACTGAAACCTGATAAGAATGTATTTTTGCAAGGTTGATTACGTGTTGATGATATTTGATCTAACAAGTCGTTTTTACCACAGACCAGACTTACTAACTTCGCTTTTACTTATTGATTTCTGGTCTTTCTAAACGGTACTTTTGGACGGAAACATTTACCTACTAATAAAGTCGGCTAAGTGTGAGTCGACTCTCACAGCCATCCAACTAGGTACTGAACTGACCGCTCCCGACGTTGTTGTATAAATTGATGATCTGTACTAAACATGGCATACCATGTTTTAAATATGGACGTTGCCCCCAAATAATTAAATTATTTTATTAGGTACTGTTTTTTGTTAAAGCGGAAATTTTAATAGAAACAAACTTTGTTAAAATTACAGCTATCTTTTACGGTACAAGAGATTAAACGATTTACGAAAATAAAAAAATCTGTTTCTGTGTAAGAACTGGAAATATATTCTGACGGTATTGCAAAAAATTATAACAAAAAATAAAAGACGGACTGACAGACAGACAGCGGAGGCCTAATAAGTAGTACCACCCAAGGGCACCGTTCCGGCACGAAACCCAAAAACGAAAACCTCATTTTAACATTCAGCTAGATTCTTTTAAAACAATAAGGAGTCATCAAGTTATACAACGCAATCAATACGTCATAAACGTATAAACAGAAATTTATCACTGCTGAACCTACAGACCCAATAATAATTTCAAAACTTTCAACCTGTTCAAACAGCTATCATTCTGTTGCTATGATTTGCGTAAACGAACATTATTCCACAATAGGTCGTAGACATCGTCATCGCAACGACAATGTTCCACGAACCACGCACCCACATTGTTACTCGGATATGTAAATATGGGCTGCACTCAAAACAAACGGCAAAACAATGATTGGATTATAAGCAGTCCTATTTAATTCAAGTAGTACTCTCTGTGTTTTGTTTTTATTATGATGCTAACAAAAATTCGTCTAGTAAATTAACATGATCGTTATAGAACACGAAATGAAGATAATCAAGAAAGCATTAATTTGTTGATGAAAACTTGCTACATACTGAAGTTACGTTTTGGTGTGAAATAGAAACTCATTTCCATTTGTATCGACATTTGATCTTGCTCACAGGGAGTTCAAAGAAATAAATCACCAATAGGGACTGAAAAAGGCTTTTGAAACAGTTATCTAAAACTCTAAAAAGATTTGATCTTAAGATATTCAGCACAGATCTGCAATATCAGATATCGGCAATAGATACAGTTGGAAGTGGCCGCGCTGACCACCGCGCCCGTTCTGCATGAGCGGTATCCTCGTCTCGTTCAATGGAACGTGACCCGCGAATGTCCAATCAAAACTCCCTTCACGACGGAAATCGTTTATCCCCGCACAATACCGTTCGATTACTTAACACGCAACACCCGGATGACATCAATCTGATCGATGCTACAGATGGTGCTCATTAATTATTAAACAGGAGTATTCGTGACTATTGAAATAAATAAAATGAATGTTTGGTTGTTGGTCGTTACAAAAACCAACACGAAAAACATTATGATGACCCGAATAGTGATTTTGCAGAGTCTGCACTGAAACCACAACGTAATGAGTTATGACTGGTTAACCTTACCGAAAATTTCAACACAGACCTTGCATTTCATGAAACATTCATTGTATCAAAGAAGACTGTATACGGTATGGAAGTTGCATGTGCGATACGTAGGATTAAAATTATAAAGCGTATATCTAGCATACACAAGCACAACGGTACCTAACCACGAGTAAATTATTCTAAATATGTGGTTAATAGGACTTAATTGTGAAGGTAGCGACCAGCACCTACTCGAATGGTATTCAGCGTATGTCGAACGAACGCGAAGCATTTGACACTTTCTATTTATGTCTGGGCGTCGACTTGTCGTGACTGATGCCTTATTTAGTGACATAATTGTACCCCTCTGGGATTCGAGTCTTTGTAACAATAAGAATGTTACGTATTCGTCCAATTATATGTGAGTGTTGGTGTAACAGGTACCTATGTACAACTGATATTACCAAGCGAAATTATAAGCACAGATATTGTAATACATATTCAGAAAATATTTCATGATTTTAAAAAATGGCGGGTCGACGTCCGTTCGAGACGAATGCGTCGTAGATAGCCAACTCGCATGCGGTTTGCACTAGCCTGGAACATTGAGAGAGCACAATATAAAGAAGATTATTGATGGAGACATCAATACTAACAGTAAATTCATTCTACTCCATCTAGAAACCGAAGACCGAAAACTGCGGCAAAGATCAAGTATCAGGTAAATCAGCAAGTCGACCGGGGCGCGCCGACCTACAAAGGAGAGCTAAGTGAACGATCAAACAAGGCGGCTAATCTGATTATTTACGTGGCAACATTTAATCAAGCGATCCTTAATCGTACCGACTTTGACGAGAGGTAAGAGGTGGTGATTTTGAGATAACAGATAGAAAGTGCCGTTAACACAACACCAACCGCGTTACGCGTCTTGAACAAACTTGAAATAGAACAGCTGCATACAACAAAGTGTTAATTGAGTGAAATGTCTAAATACACGTTCTTGTAATTAAATATTAGGCAAATGATGAAATAAATTCGTAGGTAAGAAATCGGATATCATTCTGAATTGCGAGAGAAGTAAGGTTTAATTTTGACCAATCGAATTGAAAACATTGCAATGTCAGGCGTAGACGGTCCAAGGCCACCTCTCACAAAACTGTCAACGCCTCTGCAAACTCAGGTTCGAAGGCAGGCATAGAGCCTTGTTTAATACCCAGTCATCAGTACATATTTGGCCCCAGTCTACATGTGGATTTGTATAGCGTATTAAATTTCATGCGTGTACTTAAGTTAAACTTTAACGAATCAATTAATGAAACTAGTAGGCGGTAGTGACGATTTTTAAAGCAATAGCTTATTAAATGATTTTAATCCAATCGTTGCGTATCGTTGTGGGTTAACTCTTTCCGATGTACAATTTAGGAATCCAGGGTTTGTGTGTCAGAATTTGTATTTACAAATTATGAAAACATAAAACTTAAACGAAATAAAATCAATTTTCATTTTCTGTTACATTTTTATTTACCTCTATTAAAGTTCAGTACAGTACAAAAAGGTTACGATTTAGATTAGAAATAAAAGAGGATGAAATAAGATTAGTAATACGTAAAATAAACTTATTGGTAAGGTCACGTCACTTAAAAAGTAATACATTTGTAGGGAGCTTCACGGTAGAGTCCTAGTATATCTCCCTGATCAGCGGTAGAGTCTGTGACCAATCGATCACGTTTCGCCAGTCTTATCGCGATCTAAACACGGCTTAGCATCCACGTGCTACAATCCAACATTATGGGCTTGTTACATCAAACTATAATAAATGCATAATAATTTTATGAAACAGAGCCAACTATGCATTACCGATACTTTCTCCGTTCCGAAACTGTAGGGAATTAAGCGCAAACCTTTCTAATAGATTAAAATTTTAATTCACCGTTTATTTTTATATTTAGCTGATTGACTTTTGATAGACCATAAGAACTAAAGCGATCAAAGAAGCAAAATCGTTGAGCTCGATTAGATAGAAGATTGACTATAAATGAAACTCTAAAGTGAAACCGGACTAACTCTCGATTTCACAGCAATATGGAAAATTATAATATAACCAAAGATTAAATAACGCTTCAAATAATTTTGTATATTTTTCCAATGAAGTTTTATGAGACATTCGACAGATGTTTAAGATGAACTTATAGTGCAGATCCATATCAAAGGAGTATGGATGCACCTGGCGTTTGGTCCATTATTGATTTATTCGTATCGAAAAAAATCTGTTTGCCGGATGCAGTTTATTTAGTTAAAACCGGCCACCTGTTAACAGAAAAAGATACAATAAGAAAAGGAGGAGTCAGATGCAAATGAACCGATCTCAACATCCGATGATAAATAGGTCAAGCAAGATAAATAACATGTTTATATATATCGATAACTCAATTACCCAAATGACGATGTGTCCAGATTAATATAAACAAACAGAAAATAGCGTATATGTTCCTAACTGTTCAGATTAAGTTGTGAAAGGAAAGTATTAGTCGTAAGTCAAGAATATAATAGAAACTACCAACATTTGAATCTTATAGATTATGTCTGTAGGAATGAATCATCGTGATTTGATGAGGCTTCAGTCGTGGTAGTTCGTTGCAGTTGCAAGGTAATCGATACTGTTTCTTAATTGAATTATACTTCCGCTGACTTCGAAATCGACCTACGACCGATAAAACTTTTCTAGAAAGTCCTCTGGATATCCTCACCAGTTATCGTGTATTAGGGAAAGGGTAAATAGGTTTTGGATAGAAAGAGCAAAAAAAAAATTGACCACTTTGTTTCTGGATCTGAGTCGTTGTTTCCAAAATACATACATACCTAAAAGTTTTCGTCTACTTTTTATCAAATTATAATTTAGTAACTAAATTGACAACTGTTGTCCTGACATCATTTTATTTACTAATAAGTCAGTTAATTCTTGACAGTTGCAAACAGCGATTATTGAAAAACTTTAAATTACCACAAAACAGCCGATAATTAATTTATTCTAGCGCAAAAAGCAGGTGTGTTCTACTTTCAAACAGCATACCTACCTAGTTGTGTTGACTTTCGACATCAAGAACTAAATATTCATAAAAATATATCTAGATACAGTATACTTACATTATTTACTGCCAGTCTGTCTATACAGGCTGCATAAACTGCATAGCTACGAGTATATGGTACCTACGACAAGTATTAAAACATGTTTGGTAAGTTGATTGATACACCTGTCGTAGTTAACTTCTATTCTACATAACCATCCTGTGTCACACGTTATTATCTGCGTACTTTCTATCGTGAGTCATTTCCTAAACAACCGGACGAGATATGATTTTTAAAGACTCAAGCTATCTATACATTATTTATTGACATGATCGCAAAAGAAAGAGCTACTTATTAAAGTAAAGAATGGATATTCATGATCTTATTGTGACTGGCTTATCGTGTTTCGCAAAGATAAGATCCACCAGTTTCTCGTACGTTTTCATTGAATCACCGTGGAAACTCCCTATATAAGATACTACTCCGAATGTATGGTTTTTACGCCGTATCCGTGGTTGTTTTATGCTGGAATTGTTCATCAATGATTTCGCCCTTTCACAATTTACCTTGGAAACTAGCCGGATAATCATTAGGCACGCTTAAACAAAGTTGTTATTGAAACAGTAATCATTTAGGCTCAGAAAACTAGTTGTATACTACGTAAATGTAGACTGGGTAGTTCTAGATTAGAAATGCGAACCTGTGGTGCTAGATCTGGGTCTGCCTGAGTTGTCGCCGTTTTGTCGGTTTCGGTGTCCGCTAGTCACAACCGCGAGCATGTCGGCCAATCCAAAGCACTCTTACTGTATCCTCCATCAGTCACTAGGTACTCAATGGTATCAGCTGCAACAACACACCTGGGACACTCGATACAGAACCCGCAGAATCACTGGGCCGTAAACACACGCACACACCGGTATTCGTAATAGCTCCCTATATTCTCTGCACATTAGTCATAATACACTGTTTTAATCGGGATTGTTTTGGAAACAATAACTAACGAGCGTTTGTGTAGAGTCCTGAGTTTGGAAAACTTGCCTATTGTTTTCTTCCAAAACTAAAACAGGTCACGACTCACAATATTATACTCGAAATATTTCAAACAGTACTTTTTTAATCGTAAATATATCACGTCGTATTTTTCGATAGCGTTTATGGGTACGAAGTAAAAACAGGTAACAGTCCGTGTTACTTCAACGCTTTTACCATACTGGACGTAAGGCAGCTGTTTCTTGGGAAAGAGAAAGAACTATGCACAGTGAAACAGAGCAACAAGGCTTTAACCGGTATGTTTGAGAGCAGCTGAAAGGTGCTGTATTGGTTTTTAAATAGAGCCTGTTTTGTTGAATCAGTGGAGAGTTGTAAAGGCATTTTCATTTTTGTTTGTGAAAATTTGTGGTAGAGTCGTAGAGGGCAGTCATTGAGTGTGAAAGAGAAGGGTACAGTTGGCGGAGGTTAGCGAGTCATGCCGACCGGGGCCGACTGCCAAGGCCGGCTCATGTCACGTTTGGCGAAGCCTAGACATGTCTTACCCCTTGGCTCCTACGAAACAGCACCAAATCACAGATGGCTAAGTAAGTAAGCATTATGTCTAATAGTTCTTCCCCGCGAAAATCACCCATAACACCAAGCAGTCAGATCAACACCGGTTTATATGCACTAGAATAAAAATGCAGGAGTATTACAACCAGCAGATGTCGCGCGATGGTGCAATGAAAACGAGAGAGCATGATGATTTTGGTTTTTGGTTTGAGAACCCACCTACTTAACTTAGTTTCATAGATACCTACTGATTTCCACAACAAGTAGGTTAGGTATAGCTTTCTTCCACATTGATCAAAGCATTTTAACAGAAATGTAGTAAATTATGAATGTAACACTGACGCAAGCAGCACACGATTCAAATCAGCATTTAGTATTTTCTCCGTTCAACGTTTGCTACTGATGCGAATCGGATGCATTTTTCAATAACTTTTCATCGCATAACTTCTAGTGAAAACTTGTAAAGAATAGATCTACGAAGACGATGCCATGATTTATATGATAATGATTGGATGATAAAATATATACTTAAATTCTTTTTGCAGCTGGATTGATTGAGCCAAAATTCAAGACTAAATCATAAATACAGTTTCCACAACATTGATCTTGAGTTTAAAACGTAGAATAACTCAATTTGAGGCATGCTTTTCTTTAAATTCCATCGAAAACTTATAAAGAAACGAAGTGATGTGGCCTGCCCACATCACGTTAAATAAGTAGTTGGACCAGATTTATCAATTTGCATATTGGATTACCAGATACCACGCGAACTGACGTCACCAGGTGGCTTACTGTCTGGACTACAAGTTATGAGAGTTTCGAAACAGCAGAAGCGAGATAGATAACAAGTGGGTGGCGGCCGTCGACCGGTCCAGGGTTTATCCTCTCACTCCTGAAAGGATCTGGGCCACCAGGATATCGACAGAGATTCAATACGCAGTAGCTATTTTTAATACATTATAATTCCCATCAACAAATAATGAGAGAAAGCCGTTTGGCAATTGAAAGTCATTCAAGTCAAGTAGTGTGCTAACAAGTCTATCAAGTACGTTGATTCATTCAGAATGTAGACGTCAATGTAGACAGTTTTTAATGTTTCTACGCCCACAAGTTATATCAATATAATAACTAAAACAACGAGAGAAACTGTGTTTTTTCTTTGGTGGTGAATAGATTGCTAGAGTTCCAGAGGGTTTATACGAATCCACCACATACCATTTATACTATATTATTTAATTTATTATATTAATACAACACACTTTAAAGCATATAAAGAAGGAAAAATACAGGAAAAAAGAGACTTCAAAGATATCAACGGGCAGCCTTGTCGCTAAGAGCGTTCTCTTCCAGGTAACCTTGGGATGGACACGTATTGATTTAATATATATTGTGTACATATCTTATATCAAATATTCACAAACTATAATAATTAAAAATACACACCAACTAAAGTAAAACAAGATGAAATACGAACCAACAATTTGATGACTGAGAAAGATAGGCAATTAGGCAGCATAAAAATTCCTCGAGTAAGTACACTCTTAAGTTTACGAAAAAACGAGAGTTACTACTATTTCAAAGGACACAGTTAAAGATAAATAATGATGAATCAACAGCTTTACTGCTACTGTCGTGTCAAGTGCCGATTAACGCCAATAAACGCTAATCAAAAGAAATGAAAAGGGGTGCGTCTGCTTATAACATGAAATAAGTCAACATCATCTACGCAGTACATTTTATACCAACATGTCGGTGTCGCATATTTCTCATAGGATTATAGCTACTTTCTTTTAACATCCCGGAGGCAGAGGTAACTTGTCCAGTCTGTTAATATAAAGTAAATGTCATCGTACGCCGCTCAACCGGTTTTGAACCATTTTTTCAAATTCCCAACCGTCTCTAGCATAAAGCTGCAAAATGTTCCACGAATAGTCTTCATCAATGTTCATTACATGACCTTTTAGTTGTGCAATTTCAGACGAATAGTCAGAGAAAAAAGCTTAATTCTAACGTCCCTGGGTAAAGCAACTGGGGCAACAACAAGTAAAGCAAGGGTAGAATAACGAGTGGGAATACTATTCGAAACATTTCGTTTCGTTTTTAAGTATGAAATGATGATGTAAACATTTTCTTCTAAATGTTCCGTAAA
This sequence comes from Eupithecia centaureata, assembly GCA_944547425.1. Classification (NCBI taxonomy): domain Eukaryota; kingdom Metazoa; phylum Arthropoda; class Insecta; order Lepidoptera; family Geometridae; genus Eupithecia; species Eupithecia centaureata. The sequence goes on from OX155686.1 coordinate 9,895,097, forward strand.
AAGTCAGCGTACTAAGTCTTGCATTGCAACGATAAATATGCAAGAGAGCTAGTTAGTAAAACTGAGCCAGTTCATATGATGAACGTACAGTCAACCATAAAAGATACGTTAAGGTAAAATTCTTAAACAACGGCACTGACAGCAAACAAGTGGCGATGTTTTGGAAGGATGTCAGGGCCAACATTTGCAGTGAACTGTACATCGTATAATCAAAGCCAACAGTCGACATAGAAAGGAAGGTTGCATGACTGCGCACATGCTCGACGAGCATAATTTTGTAAAATTGTTTTTATTGCTGCAAAACAGTACGTGTGCAGAACGGCCTCGGAGCAATTGTAATTCAATCAAACTGTAGATCACTGTCTAGTAAGTACGCGTTACCAAGTGTAAACACTGAACTTCAATGTTTTATTATAGTCAATTACGAACTGTTGAGGTAGTGAGCAGAATTTCAATGCCGAAGTCAATTGACAACCAGCCGGTGACCTGGTGATTGCTAACGAAAGGCACGACATTCTATTTGTGATGCAAACCAGCGAATATCCTATCGTCACGATGAACGCGACGACAGCCACATAAGCTTACGACATGATCGCATGTTAACGAGAACTGAGAAGTAATTCCGAAAACCCCTTAGTAATTTGATTCGACGTCACGATAATAATAACCGGTAGATACGTGAATCATAATGCGAGCAGCCTCTGGAGTCGTTCAAGGAAGTAAGAAAATAAAGGCCACACACAATTATTAGCGTTTCAACTTTTTGTGGCTTTATTAATAATCTTTAGAACTATTTCACGATTCCTGTCGCAGTAACTCGAAATATCTGTTCAGGGTGAATATAATAAGCAAACGATCCTAAGAATCGTTGCTTTGATGCACGACATTGTTTATTAATGGCGAACACACGGCCCTTTGAATGAACACAGGAAACGGTCTAATAAAATACGCCGGAGCTTAAAACAGCGGTTGAGCAAACCTATGAACACCTAAGAACATAACCCATTGCAACAATTTGCTTCAACGTAACTAACTTGTGTAAATTCATTCGCAGTTTTAAAGGCAAAGCTTTAATTACAATTTCTACACCATCAACAATAGCATCTGTAGGAAGCAATTACATGATACTGCAGCACAGAGTTGGGAATAAAGAACTATAAGGCACAATTAAAACCATAGTTAGCGTTTCATCATTTGAAGTTGAAGTGCCGGGTGTCGGCATAACACATTATTTGTTAAGTTTCGGAACGTAACACCGCGATGATGTGATGATGGATTGATTAGATCTGCGGCGTGGGGCTATTAATCAACATTATAGGCATTTATTTAGTGATATCTAAAGAGATAACAATTATTCCGTCAAGGAGAAGAGTTTCGTTACATCGTCTATGTAACATAATTGTGAAATTTGCAAGATGAGTAAAACGAGAGCATCAGCCCAATATTTTAATATTGAGAATTTGCGCATGCATATCAATGTTTGACGCAACGAATTTGAGTGTGAGATAAATAATATGTATGTATTGAACTGTGGATAAGGATTTTCTTAAAATTCTATTTATGAAACCATGAACTCATACATTCCTCATGCGTCATTATAGTGTTTGTAAATAATGTTATTTTATTGATATAACATAAATTGTGCTCACAGAAAGGACGAATACTATTATTGTATTAGATGTAGATAAGAATTTCAGTCTGCTATTTACGCCTTTCACACAAACTGTTATTAAGCTCAATCTTTGCATCAGCATCATAAAATGTTGTAGGTAAGAGTTTGAAGAGATATTGTGTAATTTTTGTATTTTTGTTGCGCCAAGTTAGTAATATTTCGCTAACTGTGTCGAATCCTTATTTTTGTCATGTCGTTTCATACATCATTAAACATCAAACAGCATTTATCATCAGCGGTCATTTGTACAGCAGTTATGCTCCAGTTTTGGATAATTGCATTAGCACTTGTTATGCAAAAGAAGCCAACCCAACCTCGTTGTCGATCATTATTAGCCAACTAATAACGTGGATTATTCTTGAATATCTGCCACCACACCGTTTTAATTGCAAAGTTGTACTTGCATTCTTGCAACTAACGCTTCATAAATATTGAATGATAAATATTGGGCGCGAGGTGCGAACATTGGAAATGACCTCATTAAAAACAAATAAATAATGTTGAACAATTCATAAAGCATCATATAGTCCCATGACAAGCACAGCTCGTGTTATATAAATACTCGTATGTGGAAACTAGATAACTGATAAACAATACTATATAAATTTTATTGTAGTACATATCACAATTGTTACTACATATCAGGGGAAGAACACCCTGAACAAATGGAATGAGAATGGAGCCCTCAACCTTCGAACACTACGCTACAGAGGTCAAATCTAAAAATCAGTATTTGAAAAATCTATGGTACTCGTAGCTGTAACTACGTAAACTGCATGGAAGTTGTAAGGTTTCCGACATGCGTAACCACAACACAATAATGCAATGAGATAAATTAATTATCAGCCTACGTTCCCTTATCTCCTTATCTTCTTCCGCAATCCCACACCTGCGAGGATCTATTGTTGACTCCTGTTCCGTGTGGAGGCTCTACAATACGCGCAATCAATATTTGACGAAAGTCATCGGGTTATCAGATAGCATTGTAAATTATGGCGCATCGTTCTGGTACCAGCCAGCGGCGTCACCGCCTACGAATATTACGATATTCGTGTAGGCAAATACTTAAGTAGAATTTTCTGAAACACGTTATGTATACTCTGCTGTAAATTATAGCCACCGGGTTCGTATTATTGAGCTGACGAACCGAAACAGTCCCGTTACATTTGGTCAAAGGAGTATAGTAATAGCTAATCTAAATTCTAATCTAGAACCCAATTGATTGCAACGCCAAGAACGTATGAGTCATCTATCATCACCTATTCTACACAGATCAATTCTTCGCTTTGGGGTCAAGAGACTTTAGTAGAGGCATGGTAATTACTTCCTTACGACTAAGTAGTTAGTTACATTACACATTGCAGGTGCTATTTGAACACGGGCGAAGTGACTTCTAGTGGCTTCTTACACCAAGTCCGTAACGCATCCAACCGTAACGAACGCGGTTTCTATCAATACGTATACCTACTATCTATGTGTTTCAGTGGTGAATACGTAACTTTAAAGACCATTAATTCGAGAAGCCGTCCACCCTCACGTAAATTTTGCCTGAGAACTGTCGGAAGAAACATAATTTCACTTTCTTTCGGGCCATAGCCGGCGTAAGATGGGCGTTTCGTCTGCCCGGCGGCTTTCAGCGGACTCTCGATTGTGCACTTTCCCTGTTTTTATGGGAATTGTCACTCACAACCTCTCAACCGCCAATCATGTGAAAGTGAGGTAACTCTTTTTGCGATTGACAGTAAATAAATCAAGATTACAGCATTGCACGCAGAATGCTGTAACTGTAATCATAGAAATAACCATACCTAGATGTGCACGTACATTTTGTATGGAGCTGTCATCAATAAATCAGCTTTGTCAGGTAATTTTCTCACCTACACACACTTCCTTATAAGGGCAGAGTAAATCACCTTATCAGTCTTTGCATTCCTTCTTAGTAATTCTCCTTAGTTTTGGCTTTTGAGTGGGTGAGTGTAGTAATTGTGATAGCATTGACACATACAAATATATACGACGACAGATGTGGCTCGGTGGGCGAAGGTCTGCCTGCGACGGCTGCGACGCACGATGTAGCGGGTTCGATGCCTTAAGGCAAATTTTTGTACGATCTACAAATATTTGTTCCGGGGTTCTGGGCGCTTTTAACTATGTAAACATTCGTATTAAGAATATCAGTCATCTATTACAGTACCCATAAAACAAGCATAACTTATTTCTAGATGATGCTATGTATGATGCAGGTTTGTTTGCAATGGTAAATCTCCTTAGTTACTAACTGGTCTAAGTAAAAATATCCTTCAGTTCCTTAAGCTAACGGATTTATTCAGACCAGACCGACCACGATTAATTTAAGCCATAATAAATCACTAGATAAACATTATGACTATTTAAGGAATCACTCGTAAGCGAAGATCGGTTCATTGGGTCAAGTTCGAACTAACACATCGAATACCTTGGCAACGCTCTGGAAAGGGCAATCCGAATCATATAAAACTCAGCTACATACATGTATCAAACACATTGCGCAACAATCACACTCAAGACCACAATGAGGAATTTCAATGCGACATTAAACTCATGCCTACAATTGTTATACACCTTACGTAAACGACTACTTACAACGATGACAATTTCTAAAGCTATTTTCAATGAAAAGTGGAATCTGTATAGTAAACTAATATTAAATATTTCAATTATATACCGATGATACTTAAATGACGATAACGCTTGATCAAACAAAAATTTCAAAAAGCCTTTAAAAAATATAACAATAGCAAATGAATACACACACACTAATTTGCTCATTGTAAGTGTCTGACTCGGAAGAGAAATTCGACAAAGCAAAGAAAGTTTTTTGGATTCATCGCGAACGTGATTAAAACAAACGTGTTTTGGCTTAATGCATATCAGCCATAGCAGGCGAGCATAATCGGATGCGGGTAGCTAGGTCTTATGCTAACCGTGACCAAACAGCGAATAAAATCAATACTTTTCAACACCAACACGGATAGTACATTCACTGTACATTCAAAACTTAGGATTAACTTATTTAGGATATTAAATTTTATCGTTAAGTCAGTTTTAAACTTCTACTGTACTGCAGATATTTGAAAGTAGGTTCTGTAAAACTTTAAACCTGATATGGTTCGATGGTTGGCTTTATGATTCCAAATATGTAAATCAGGATGAGTAGTATCGGAGGCGAAAGACGAAGAAAGTGACACAGTAACCTGGTTTCAGGTAATCAGCGCCGAAATAAGTGAGAGTGAGGATGCCTTTATCAAGGCCACGAAAAAGGATCTATGTATAACAAACTCCAAACTTGTAGGACTACGCTATCACCTAATTGAAATTATCAAAATTAGTTAAGGCTTGTCGAAACTGCCATTTCATTAATTTAATTAATAATGACAGGTCACGAACCCATACAAGTTGGCAGCAGTAATTCAAGGAGAGTTTATAGACAATTAAAAGGATGGAATGGTAGGTGGTTAAGGAATTGTAAAAGCCAAAGTTCTAGCAAATTAGAATATATGTAGGTAGGTAGAGGATACGTTTGGTGAGTGGTTTAAGAAAGAATTATGAAGCAACAGTCACTAATAAATTCTTGATAAAAAAACCGTCTAAAACACATTTCCAAAGTCAACAAAAGTGTAGGTAAGTACAACAAAAAAATACAATACAAATATGACTGTTATATTAACTAAACCATTATGACGAAAAGCAATTTAGCAACGATCTACTTTCGCAATCGGAACTGACAATGTTCAATTGTGTAAATGTGGTACCACTAGATCAATTTAGACCCGCAGAAGCTGATAGAAGTTGTATGATCGCGTAATAAAACAATCAAAGTTGGAAGGATACAAGAGATGTGTGAGTGATGCTTGGCCAACATCAGAATGGTTTCCAAGGCCGTTGAAAAGTAGTATAGGGCAATTGACTTCAATTTAGCTCTACAGGAATTTTCACCTCGTCATACTTGCTCAGTGGAACCTCATACAAATGTATCTCTTGTTTATACAATTAACCTTAATTAGGAAACTAAAGTTTTAAGTGCATGTCACTGGTTGACGTTTATAGCTCAGGCTGGTGAGGAAAGGGGCACTTAGTTTACGAATCGTGTAGTATAATGGCGGTTCGGATGGCGATCAAGCTGCTGTGCACGCGCATGACACGCAACTACTTTCGCCGATTAAATCTGACGCAGCTCGTCCGAGATTTTATACGTGAGAGGTTTAACGCGAATCTATTACGAAAGACTTAACCACTGCATTGTGTGTGTGAAACACTTATTGCTGAGTATCAAATTTCAAAGGTTGATTTTGAACAGAGGGTAGATCCACACAGAACTCATTACTTTACTGTCTACAAACTTCAAGTCTTGAAAATTTGATTGTGTGGGTATCTAATCAAAGCAATCGGCGCTCTTCACAAATTAAACCCGAAATAGATGCTTTACGGTTCTCTAGAATTACGGTGACATCATATAGCACAACAGTCGTAAAATAATCTTTAATTAGACAGTTATATTTGGTTGAGAGTAGAAAAGAAGTGTTGGGGACATTAAATCCCGACTCGTATATGTAAAGCACGTAGCTAGAACGACTTATCAAAGTCAACTGATCATTACTAAAATAAATGCTGCCATGAAATCCTGATTAATGAACGTGTCAAATCAGTGAACTATGAATGAGACGATAAGTAAGATAGCATCCACTTTCTACAGTAACCGTTGGAAGAAAAATAGCAACCTATAAATCAATTTATGTAGCAGCAAATTACTGCCATGGGTGAAATGCATGTGGCAGCGTATGAGCCAATAAAAGCTGTAAGTAATGTATTTAACTTTAATTTCTGAGTAGTGAAATTGAACCGGAAGACCAAAGAAATCGATACCTTATAATATTGAATCAGTTTAATGTAATAGTATTGACGGTTTGTTCTGACTTTTATCAGCGGTAAATTCATAATTTTATCGATTTATACGTAACTTTCGTTACATGATTATTACTCTACTATTAAGCAATGAGAAACTAAAGTTTCTTATACAAATTTATGGCTCGGGCTGGATTTTGATTAACGCGAAAGATTTATTTTTGAAATAAAATTAGAGTTTGTACTTTATTTCCTAATATAACATTTACTAAGCATGTTGCAATGAGGTACAAATCATTCCAATTAGAAGACAATACAATGGTAATAACATATAATGTAGCCTGAGGGTGATAGATATTACCAGATACATGTAATCGTTACCTGCTGGCCAATGAGTGTCACTACGCTCGTGCGCACATAATTAGGGGATCTTGATGGGGTTAAATTACGTAAGAGAGAAAGTATCAGTTTGACACATATTTTATTTCAATCTTACTCAATGCAAGCACTCGAAAGGATAAAATGTTTATGATTAGATATAAAAAATGTTTTAAATATTATTTTATTAGAGTATGGTCTATAAAAATCGAGATACTTAATAAACAAATTCAAATTCGTTTTATTTTTAGAAATTTTAAGATCTGCAGGTTAGTTTAGGGCATAGTATAATTTATTAAGTTTATCACTTTTCCTATAACAACTCTGCTCTGCTTGGCTTGGGGCTAGATAATGTTAATATAATAAATGCATGGTTCAGTCTGCTTTGCTAAAGTACAAGTATATTTTAAGAGATTTTAAGTTGTTTTAAACCTATTAATATGACATTGCGATAGGCATAGACAAACAATTAACTTCAGAATAGGCCTATAAAAACCCCAAGTAAAGCTGATCGAAAGTCTACTATTGCTGTGGTTTCAATCAAGTAGTACACTGGCGTATAATGTAAGTTTTATTATGCTATTTTTAACACTTTCTTGGTTGATCACAACTTTCTGATACGAAACACTTTCCTATCAGCTTCAACGGTCAATTATTGTCCGTCCAGTATTATACAAGCTTATTTGTAAGTGAGGTCTAGACTCTAGCTAGACTTTTAATTGAGTATGGGCCAAGCGAACAATTAAAATTAAATTAACAAGGTATGCCCGTGGGTTAGGTTCTTATCTGTGTTCTGGCGCCTAATGAAGAACTTTGTTATGTAGAGAGAAAATATTATTCTTTGCATAAATTAATGTACTAAAATCTACTAGCGCTACACAAGGCAGAGCTTGGGGTACACATCTAATATACTAAATAATATCTATCTAATGTTACGAGGAAAGACTTGCATTTACTTACCTAAGATAGTTCTGCGACTCTACGTATATCTCAAAATTGTACTAAAATGTCTAATGAAATTTATGTCCACCCTTGCGAAGCCGGGACGGGTGCTAGCAAAAAAATAATTATGGACAGTCCACACAGCATCATAGCCCAAGCTAAGCAGAGCTTGTGTTATGGGTATTTGATGACTGGAAATATTTATTACACATAGATTTTTTTATTATAGATAGAATACGCCCAGAACAATAAATATGTGCAGGTCGTACAACATTTATCCCAAGGCGGGAATCGAAACCGCAACCTCCTGCGTCGCAGACAATATTAGGTATTTATTACCCATATTATGCATAAATAGCCCATTTAGCAATTATTATTCGTCACACTCATCAATTCATCATCGAATTCTTAAGTGCAATAGATGAGGTAATGGTATCTCTTCTATTGTTTCAAACGGCTGACATTCGCGTGTCTCACAAAGGGTTGGTCGTCGTTATTGCGCCAACAGTGGCTACTGGGAGCGGCAGTTAGCGACGCCTCTGCCGATCCCCCATCGGTAACTAGGTTAAATTCGTGTCATGTCACCCATTTCGCCAAAACAAACGGTAGAATAATTACATTTGACACGAAACAGGATAATTGACCCCCAGTTATTTGTCTGAGTACCTAGTTTTGCTAAGTAAGCTTGCAACCTTGGTACGTAGAAAAAATATTATTGGCGTAGGCATTTGATTGATGCTACCTTTTAGTTATGTCTATTTTTATGTCTGTCTAGCTGACAAGGCAATTTTTCATCTGACCCCGATGGATGATTCTTGCATAAGCGCGTAACACTAACAAGTGTATTTAATTGTTTGTTATTGAGACGTCATTCACGTGATCTGAGGGGTTTAGTAGTCACGCAGCAGGCGACGAAGGGTATTAAAAAGGTATTTATTACAACACAGTGACGGACACGTGAAGGATACCATGTAAGAATGTAGGCAGTTTATTGGTTTATTCGTAGATTTTTTTAGGCGGTTAGTTAATTTTAGTGTCAGTTTTGGACAGTCTTGATTTGTTGTCAGACTAACGGTGAACCTCGCTTGTGGAGTTAGATATTTATAAAATTACCTACCAAATAAATCAAAATCTGTCGGTAAGGATGTTTATATGAAACTGTAAAATCTAAGATATTCTGTTGTAGATGATGCAGCTACAAAATGAAACTGGGACCGTACACGTTCTACGATAGTTTTCACATTAGAAACCTATGACGTTGCGACTTGCAGTGAACGGAGGTGCAAACTTTAACAGGATTAATTGGACAGTTAATCGATACTTAATCAAATAAGGAGAGAAGAAATGGAGGAAAAGGAATACTTGTACCACAGTCACTTGATGAGTCAAGTTTCATAAAAACAAACCTATTGCCAAGTAGAAACATGAAAGATCTATCAGCATTTCACATTCTGTCAACTGTTACAGAAGCCACACCTCGTTGCATATTGGATACACGATTCAAGTTCAGAATCGCGGTAATCAATCTAGCCAAGATCAAGTAAGTACCTAGACTGGAACATAAATAGAACGATCGAATCTAGATAGCGTAGGTTTTCTACAATACCTTAATAGGAATGTTGTATCTTCACATGTATACCTTGTTTCTACTTCAGACGAAAATAAATGACTGTTGTCGTAGGATACAGCAGATAATTAAGTAAATGACCTTTTTGGTAGAGAAGAGACATTAGTGATCAGTTGAAACTATAATTCCATTTTGGTTCGTTCCGTGTTCTGTCTTTACGATTGCGAAGTCCAAAAGTTTTGGTCGATGAAAACGGTCTGGTCGTAAAATGTTGGGCAGGATTTATAAAGATGGTGAGTCTTTTAGTATTCATTTAAAGATAGCGCAGTTCGATCAAACGAATGAATTAGGTGTCTACTTTCCCATATTTTAGAAACAAGATCGACAAACTATTTGTCATGCCTCGCCTTGTAATGTCATTTGATATTATTTTATCTTTCAAGTAAAATATTAGGATATATCGCAATACTATGTCGCATTTGAAAATAACTATACCAGTAAAATATAGGCGTTAGAAACTCAACAGCAACTTTACTAATTTTAACAGTCCCTATTCAAATCAACTTCAAGAACAACAACTAAATAATTTAACAAGACTGGAACATTCGAAAGGCATAATGCCGTCATTCACGATCTGTTTTATGTCTTGTTGGTAGTGTTGATTTATAACAAAACAATTTATTTAAGTGATATCATAACCCACGACACGACTGAAATAAAAATTGCTAAAGCATTAAACAAATGGGATGACAGACATCAAAAGATAACGGTCAGCAACGGACAGAAAGGACCTAAACTGACCTAAGTACAAGGAAATAGAAGAGTTTAAAGGACACCAGTCTACAAAAGCTCGAAAATGAATAACTAATCGTTGGGGTAAAACATGTTCTTGCTACCGCGGCTCGGCAAACATAGTGCAGGACGCCCTGTGGTCAAGGAGGATGATTTATGTAAGACAGCTGGCAGATAGAGGTGCGGCAAGCTGAAGACAGGACGCTATGGATCAGCTTTGGAGTAGCAAAGGCTATGATGATGAAGACATTTGTTTGTTTGACGATGACGTATAAGATGAACTCTCGAACTGTGGCGCAGCGGGCGATTATCCTTCTACGTCTGAAGGCCGGTTCGATCCCGTCTCGGGACAAATGTTTGTAGGATCTAGGATCTCCAAATATTTGTTCTAGGTGTTTTGCTTTTATAAATTACTTAGGGGCTAGATGGTGCTGTGTGGATTGTACATCATTAATTGTTTATTTAAGTATTTATCCTAACCATGTATACATACATACCTACCTATGTACGTAGTATTCATAACACCAGCTCTGCTTAGCTTGAGGTTAGATAATACTGTGTTTATTGTCCCGCATTATTTATTATTATTTAGCACATCTTTGATCTCACAGCACTCGATCAAACGCTTAACTCAAGTCAAAGATCAGTTTAGCTTCATTAGATGCCCGCTAAATACTCGATACCGTAGATTGGGACGATAAGGATGCCTAATGTAAATTACGTAACTGTTATTCAATCTATTATCGAATTCATCGCTCGGGTAAGCTACTCATTATGATTTATGTTTTTAAGATGACTTGATTATTTTAATCGCTTATAGAAGACCTCTTTCTATTATAACATGAATCCCTGTTTATAAAAGTGAGTTAATCGATTTTATTCTGCTATTTTATTCAAGTTTTCTAATACTTTGTAGACGGTTCATTCACAAAGAAAACATACGAAAACTTAACATAATTGGATAATTTCACAAAACTTCATGACTAATAAAATTTACTTTTAGAGTTTGACAGTTGCTCGTTTGATGTGAATTTAGCAGACAGCTGTTTTTTTTTTGTAACAAAAGTATTTACGCAGAACCATAACCAAGAAGAACTAGAAATAGTCTAATATTTTCATAAGTTAGACATTACAACATCGCGTCAACTACTAGTATAATATTATAGTGGTATTGTGGAGTTATCCGATGTGATAAATTTATAGATAACTCAGGGCCAGAAGTCATTATCAACAAAATAAAAAATGGGTCTTTGGTGGTCTTACGATTATGGGTGACAAGAGTCATAAATTCGAAATTCAAACAACAGTTATCACTTTTTCTATTGTATCATTTTTGGTTATAATTACTTTTTACTATCCATTCTTAATAAGACAATTGCATGTTATCTTCATCCGAATAAATTGTGTTTTATTACACCGATTCACAATTGACACAGAAAATTAAACCTACACACGTCAATTGATTTTGTCTGCTAGACGCCAATTAGTTTCTCTGTTTGCAAAAAGTAATGTGCCTTAACACGTTGTTGGTAGCGTAGGTGGGTTCATTATCGTTAATGCTTTACGATTTTCAATTAAACTTAAAAGGTAAATAAACCCCGAGTAAACTTCACCCGACAACCATACGACATTTTATTTGAAAGCAGATTTTCGCAGTCGAAACAAATAAGAAAGGACAAACATTTCACGTAATTTAAAGTAGCTTAGGGCTATGGTCGATTTGAAAAGTCATCGCAAAGCTGGGTAGACACCTACTCAATGTATGAAGTTAAAAATTCAGAGAATAATAGATTTCACATTGCCGGGACGAACCATAGAGGTCCATGCTTCGTCTTTTATTGCTGGATAGGTTCCGAAATGAAGAGATCCGCAGAAGGTCTAGTCATGGATTATGGGAAGCTTATGACCATAATGAAATGGCCCGGTACACTGCTGATGACAGATGGAGCCACAAGCTAACGGAGCGGACCACAGGAAGCAGGAGCTCATGGAGACCCAAAACACGATAGTCTGATGACATGCAAACTCTAGATATTCAATAGTGAACTGGAGACGAAGGAAGATGGAGAATATAATGTAACTAGCGACCCGACTTCGCTCGTTTTTATTATACGTATAAACCTTCCCCTTGAATCACTCTATCTATTGAAAAAAACCGCATCGAAATTCGTTGCGTAGTTTTAAAGATTTAAGCATACATAGGGACAGAGAAAACGACTTTATTTTATACTATGTAGTTATTATCCACTACTGAGGTAATAACTACTACAATTATGAATGATGTTAATGATGTATAAATATTTTATGCTAAATAGGGTCGCTTTTAGGCGTTTGTCTTGTATGTGTTACTTATTATCAATTACTAACAATTTAAAAGTGACGACATGGACATAGCTGAAAATAACTGAACTTAACCTAGAACCACGATGGTAAGTTGATAATTTATGTAAACAATACCAAAGCAACCGCAAGCGCCCTTTTAACCTACAGTTAAGTTAATAACTGATAGAGTTATCTCTCTTTTGTTTACTAGCTAATTTTGTTTGCATAGAGATTATTGTATAGCTTCCTTCAGACGAAATTGCTTTCTAATAAAAAGATTATGCTCGTTACTTTTTGTTTTTAGTTGTGATTAAATGTGATGTGCTCATAACCTCGGACAGGGTCAACAGGGTAGATCTCCGGTCGCGGAGTTTTTTACCAAGAAGTTAATACAAATAAATTAATTTTTGGAAAGCAAATCAGCACGCTAGTAATGAAAACAAGCGGCATATTAGATTCTCTCTACAAGTAATTAACTATTGCCCTTGAAGTTAGTAGGTTTCAGTTCGAGAAAGCCCGTCAAGTGACTTCAGTTCATTAAAGTTTTGATTGTGATTTCAAATTGCATTTTCCATCTGAAATATAGGTATTTAATTTATATATTTAGGTAAAGAGGAAAATTGTTCTAAGAACGCGCTAATATTAGGTAATTTAAAACGGAACACGCAATCAGTGGCGTATTTTCATTAGATATGAATTGTTCTAATTCGACCTTAAATAGTATTATTAAGAGATTGCCAGGAAAAAAACATACAGAATTGAGGTTAAGCGAATTCTTATGCGATTATTACTGGATAATTATGTGAGTTACGCAATAACAACTAGTTTACTACAGAAACCGTTCATTCAGCTATCACTTTTACACTGTCGTGGAAATCAGCAATAAGATCTATCCGTACACACATTGTATCGACTTCAACCGGTAGTTGTGAGGTTGTGAATGACCGGAGAAAGTGACTAATTACCCTATTGCTTAGAACAGTGTGGTCATCATACACACGCAACAAAATCAGCTTGCGGCTTACTAAATACAGGCTTTCATCCATCAAGTCCTTGTAAAGCTCCTTATCTAAAACATTACCATTTTTATGACTTTTTTCTTGTGGTATTTACGTCCATCGTTTAGCATTATCACTTCTCCATACTTTTTTAATAAATGAAAAGAATTCACGTTGTGTTCCGTGTGGGAGTAAGGCTTGGGGATCCTAGTAGATGACATCTAAATAACATGTAAGTTAAGGCACAGAAGGTGACAGAAGACTCAGTTCAGACTCTTGTTGTTTCTGAGCCTTATGTTAGTCTCATCCGGTGAAAGAGATTATTGATTTTCTGTAGCAAAAAATATGATTAAATTTCATTCGTATGACGTACGCACACGGAAGAGGTTAGAAGTTAACATATATCTCCGTTCAATAGACATTATAGATAACTATGGATAAGAAATGGAAATTATGGTCAATCAATGGTAATGCAAGATTGCGGTTAGAAAACTTCACTTATACGCCATTTAAACAAATGGCAGCATTGAAGGCAACTGGCAAACTTTTCTTTGGCAGTTTTGCTCCATCCTAATAATGAAGCAATAGACAGTTGTTGAGTCTTGAGAGATTCGAAGCGTTTACCTCGAAAGATTTTAGCGTTCCGATTAGGGTTCTTACGATCTTATTTCAATGAAAAATCCAGATCGTTAACTGCCAGACAGTTTAATGAGACAGAAGAGGCGCCGAAATAAATTTGGACTGCTTCGTATACGCTACAACTTTTACCTCATAAAAATTTACATAAATTTACAGACACTGAAAGTTTGTTCTAGATCAATAAGTTATCTCGGGAAGAGGAAAATAATTTACTGAAAGTACTTTTGGAATTGTGCGATCGATTTGTCAATAACAATAGCAATAATCTTATAGGTTTCTAATACATTTGCGGCAATCAATACCACAATATGGCAGGAATCAATCGGTAAAATGCTATTAGAAATTACGTAAACTGAACGTTACGTTTTTGATGGAAACTCTTGGATGCTCATGCTGTTATCGATGTAATACGAAATTAGTTGTTGCAATCGAATAATGAAAAACTCGATTGGACTAGAACGGTACAGTGACGTAAGCGAAATAGATGATATAGGAATGACACCAGCATAAAAGGCATTCGAATTCCAGGCAATCTCTTTTACTGGTGTGGCCTATTGTTTTGCAGGCATTTCTGATTTTATTTATGAAATGACACTGTGTTAGTCGTTGCTTTGCTTACATGAATACCTAGGTAAGTTTAATTTGTTGTTAGAAGATAGAATATTTTGAATCAGCGACTACGGCGGGAATGAAGATTTTGAGGTGATAAATAATTAACTATACAGCTGAGTAAGTCAAGAAAGAAATTAAAATTTTGATTATAGTGATTTATGATTACACTACAAAAATACATTACAAAAGACATGCACAATGGGTGGCCTTATCGCTTAGAAGCGATGTCTTCCTGGCTACTTAAAACTACAAACAAGATAATCAAATAAAATTTATTCAAGTGCTTCAAGATGTTTAAGGTCTTATATTTTGAAATCCAGGTCAAAGGCAAAAAAAATCGATGAAATCATCTTACCAAGTGCAATGCTCTGATTTAGTGCGACGCTAAATCTATGACATGACGTAAACACGCACCGTTTTCTTGGGTTTCTTTTTTGCAAACCATACTCTTTTCATTTCGAGAATTTTATTTCCTGTTTATTTGTATTTTAACTTTATGATTACTTCTTTGTTTCACGAGTCCAACACCGAATTACATAAATCCAAATTTCACATCATTAAAATCGAGTCCAGTCTTACACAATACAAGATAAAATCACAGTTTGACACAAAAAATGTTATATTTTGCGGAAACACTAGTTAGCAGAACCCAGGGTCCAGGAGGCCGTTCTGAGTAATTTTTATTGATCTTTGATTTCTCTTGTCCTTCCTGCCATTCTTTAGCATTTGTATCGTAAACCTCTAATCGAATTATTGGGCTGACAAAGACTATAAAATCCGCGAACCGGCGAGTATTTCGCAAGACTGAAACGAACTGGCTGACAAAACTGTACTCCTAACATTGCCAACTAGGTAGATAGGTTTTGCTACAATCACGCGATCGGTATACAGCCTTAACTTAACTTGTTCCAATAACATTGAGTGAGCACGAAAATCTTTAAAATACCTTCCTAAACAATTGACGACTCTGCGACTATATTAAACTTTAACTACCTAGTCCTCAAATAGATTTAGAAAACAATATCTGAATATAAATTCTAAGTATGTACTTTATTTCCTTTAGTTAGATAATACAGGACTCTTGGGGAAGTCAGAAAATGTAAATTACTTAAAAAGTAATTTAGTAAATTAAAGGATATATTTGGTTTTTGGTTTACAATCTTCTTTACGGTAAGTAAATTCCAAACTAATACTAAAGTGCAAACTGAAACCTTGCTAGAATCCGTGAACTTCAGAAACTCTAATTTGACATCAACTTAAGAATCAGTTTTATTAATCTGTATTGTACCTTGATCTTGACAACCAATTTTTAAGTCAAACGAAAGATTAAAGCAGACTCACAAATACTACGAATTTATGGCTTGGCTGTGGGGGAATGTTCACGCGATCCAAAACGTTAGTACCCTGGTACCGATATCTTCGTTTTATCATGCGGCCTTTGAGTCTGTAAAAATGGCTATCAGCTGCGTTGGAACTTTATTTATGTTCAGCATAAAAGTTAAGCGACTTGCGTTTTAATAATTGGATCTAGAGTTTCCTCGACCACGGCTAACAGTTCCGAGCGTTTGTAAATCAATTTCAAGAACGACCGACCTACGAAATATAGAAACATCTTTAGAAATACCTCATATTCGATGGAACTTTATACTACGACCATTTGATTGGCGTTCAACTTCCTCGCATGCGGCCAAAGTTCAATCAATGAATATCAGTATATGGTAAATCGAACCAAAAGTGTACAGTTAGGTAAGCTGTAAGTAAGTAGCAAGTACTTACTTTCATTGAGCAAGTGTAATTTTACAGCCGATACAGGGTTGTCTTGCCTTGCAGTCGACAGATGCGCAACGACGACAGATGCTGCAAGCATACGGCTGACGAAATAAATAATGCACGACTTGCATGCTCCTTGCGAGATAATCACAAGGAGCTCGATTATTGAACGTGGATGTGCGAATAGGGGCACATTTTGCTAGTAATACATTTCACCTTAATAATAATTGCATTTATTAGAAAAATTCGCTGGCTAATGTGTTTCATGTTGTGTTTATGGTAAACTATATTCATAAATTTTATCTGTTGATTTGTGTTTCAGT
This sequence comes from Eupithecia centaureata, assembly GCA_944547425.1. Lineage (NCBI taxonomy): Eukaryota > Metazoa > Arthropoda > Insecta > Lepidoptera > Geometridae > Eupithecia > Eupithecia centaureata. Next base: position 9,911,993 of record OX155686.1, read on the forward strand.
GACTACATCATTTGCGCATGGCATAGCGTAAAATGTAAGAAATTAATACGTGCAAGTTTAATAATAAAAGCAATGTGTAACATTTTTTACTTTCTAACCTAAGTATACAAAAAATCGTTAATCTCAAATATGGAAAAAGGGAATTTTTTTTTGAGTGAATTGTATGATTCAATGATACGTTGAATGTAGGTCAGTTTACAGTCCTGCAATGGACTGATTTGGGATGATGATATTGATGATGAAGATGATGTAGATATTGCATGTTATGAAAGCATTATCAAAAATATAATTATTGCACGTACAAAATAATTTATATCTAAATTCGTTATTGGTCTTTAAAGATAATAATAATTATTAAAACTACTCTGGTACCTATAGAGAATGCTGGTGTAGATTAAATTGTGTCAGCTGCTTGCCCCACATCGCATTGTCTCGTCGCGTGGGATCGAGACAATTGTTTGTACGTGTACGAAGGCAAACTCTGAGCAAAATAGAAAATGGTGAACAATGCTGTTATTTCTTTACTTCCCGCGTTAATCAGCAAAACTTGTCTTTATGATCAATCATGTAAGCCATGAGATATCAAAGATTTATTATTAAAACACTTTCACGAAATAATAAGAGCTGTTCCATCGTGTTTTTACTACTTTATATAAAGCTTTGGTGCTACCACCCAAATCATTAGTCGTCCCTGACTCAACCTCCAAATGCGTTTGTGTGTGTGCTTGATTGAAAAAATCCTCCACACGGAACTTACCTTACAAAATTTTATCATAAGAGTACCTAATGATAGCTTCTCAAAGAGTTTTTTTCTGTTGTTTAATGAGATGTACTTATTGCTATTAGTGAAAATTTATCTAAGATTTTACATCTGGTATTTTTTAGGTGATCTTACTTGCTTCTGTGTTTTTTTATTTTTTTCAAAACAATGGAAGACCATAGAATTTATTTTAAATTTGCAGAAAGTTTGCGGCGATTTACATACAATTAATTTCCCAGTCCATAGTATCAAAGACGATAGCAATTAATTCGCAGAGATGGTAGCTTTCAGCTACAGCGTACATAGGGACATATGGATATATGGACAGGGAAGGCGACTTTGATTCATACTATGTAGTGATAATGACTAAGCATACCAAACTCGAGTATGTTTTGGGCTCGAAGTACGCTCAGTAGAGCGAGTGTGAGTGGAGGATTAATTGAGGAAATACCTAAGAATATGAGGTTGAAATCTCTAACTCCTCAAAACTAGCACTCCATTCCTCAGCCTTGGAGAAATACATCTCAGACGCATATAAATTCACGATAACGCATCAACCTGCTCGGCAACGCTGGTCGCATAACCTGTAGATTACCATAAAGATAACCGAGTTTTATCCTTATCTTGAATGCATACAGTTGTTCCATATGCAATGCATTCTGCAAGGAGATATGAATATGAACTTGTTTGGCTTTTGCGAAATCATTTTGAGGAGTTGAGTGTGTTGTTAACTGATCAGGATTTTTACTGAAAAGCATTTAAAGAAGCACAAATTTTGCCTTGTTTTAAAAAAAAAAATGTTCTGGAGTCCTGGGTGTTTTCTATTTAAAAGTCACTATCCTCCTACTAGAGGCCTGCCCCAGCTTCGCATGGGTATGTGTAGTAGTTTATAAAGTCCTACAACTCAAAACAAATATTAGTTAGTACCTTTAAATATTTTTCTTATTATTTGTTTTACTACATTTATCCATTAATTTGCTAGTAATTCTGTAAGTAGTATGTTTTGTATTTCATTTACTAATTACACTACTAATAAATTTTATAATTCCCTCATTGTTTGTTTGCGCTGAATACAGATCACTAATTTGTTTAACTAGGTACCAATGTTTATAAAGTCCTTCAACACAAAACAATTATGAGTTACTATAAATATTACACTTAATCTTTGTTTTTCAGCATAAAAACCTGAGACATTCTCAATGCTTATCTTGTTTAGGTTCAAAGTGAACTAAATATTTTGTTCTTAATTCCAAGTTTCATTAAAGTTGTAGTTTCATAGAAAAATTAATTATCATCTGTGATATACTTTGGTGACAAATAATGCTGGACAATCCACACATAATTATCTAGCTCCAGGCTAGGCAAAGCTTGTGATATAGGTTCTAGATAAGATAACTGATATATCATTATACTGGACATGGATAGTTTTTTTTTACTTTACATTCCCAGAACATCCAGATTTTTTTTCGTATAATAGTTAGTTTTTCTAATGGTCTTTTATGCTTTTGTCCGCAGATGGTGTTGACAGCATTACCAAGCTATCCAAAACACCCAATTTGTAGTTATTGTTAAATAATATATGAGAAATCACTAGTCACTACATGGTATAAAACAAAGTCGCTTTCTCTGTCCCTATGTCCCTTTGTATGCTTAAATCTTTAAAATTACGCAACGGATTTTGATGCGTTTTTTTTATAGATGGAGTGGTTTAAGAGGAAGGTTTATTTTATATGTATAATAAAACCGTGCGAAGCCAGGGCTGGGTGCTAGTACAGTATAAACAAGCTACAATGCGGCATGCAAAGGATAGACTTCTATTCTTTGGAACAACACAAAAAATTGATTAATTAATAGAATTATTAAACAACAAAAATTTACAACACTTCAGTTTTACTATTTTTATTTGATTTAAAAAAAAAATTTATTTGACTGAATGTATATCACTACATAGTATAAAATGAAGTCGCTTTTTCTGTCCCTATGTCATTATGTCCCTTTGACTGCTTAAATCTTTAAAACTACACAACGGATTTTGATGCAGTTTTTTTTAATAGATAGAGTGATTCAAGAGGAAGGTTTATATGTATAATAAAACCGTGCGAAGCCGGGGCGGGTCGCTAGTGATTAATAAGAAAGTACCAGTTGTAGTGAACTACCTAAAAAAGAAGTTGACCCTACTTTATTGAAATATGATTGAGTAAAATTTACATATTAAACAAAACTGATTGAGTGGGATATAAAACAATCTAAATCAATAAACACAAGTACATTATCTCCGAGACCACAGCCTTGGTTGGCAGCAACTTACATTATAATTTACAGAGTACTTATTGCAGTAAGACCTTGAATCAAACATAAATACAATGTGGCAATCCTAGTATTTGACTGATAATCATAGACCGAAAATTATTTAATCAATAGATTTGAGATTTACCTAATCAATAGATTTATTTGTTTTAATCAATAACAATAGACATTGGAAAAAAGATAACAACAAATAATAGAAACTAAGTATTAAGTAATTTTAAGTTGATTTGAGCTCTTTCCTGCTTATTGTAATACAATTTATATTATTACAATAATATAGATTTGAAACTAGACACTAAATTATTTTTTTTGTTTTGAGAGTTGTTTATGATCATTATTTTTTGAAAATGGCTTGATTACTTTTTACAATTTACAAACGTTTACAATTGAAATAATTGAGTTCTAACTGATCAAAAAAAATCAATCAGAAGCATACAGGAATCATTTGTTGCATGCTGTGTGACAATTCTGATGAAAGACCATTGATTTGCGATACTGTGGATTTTACGGTACATACAGAAATACTTGAAAGGTATGAGGTTCTAGAAAGTATCACAATGCAAAACTAAAGGATCATACAATATAAAAACAGTGACCTTGGATCTTTTTATGTCTAAAAGACATTCATTATTTATTGTAAAAATGAATACTTTGATGTACTCCAACTCTAAATGAATTTCAGAGGTCTGCAGTATGTAGGATAGAGAATATTGATGTTTAGTTAGAACTCTTTCTTTAGATGATTATTTATCAAGACCGTGGATTAGCCTGAAATTTAAATTGGAACTTGTAACTATAATCTGGTCCATAACAACAAGCTTCCTTTGCCTTAATTAGAATGTAGACATTTTTCTGTATATCTAGAGTTAAGTTTATAGTTTGCACTTACCACATTGTTGTAGTTGAACGCTGCAGCCCCAGCTTCAAAGTATTCTTCTCCGTTCAATTTATCTCCCATCTTCACAATATATTCTTTATCACCAAAGCAGTTACACTCAACTTTTTAAAGTTCCAATTACAAAAATATAGGTAAACAACATTTTCAAGATTGTTCTGAATACATTTTAGAAGTTTTATGACGAAATTACCTATGATTTTTTAACAAGTCACTGAAATGCAATGACCGTTGTTGGGGAGGGAGCGTCCGAAACAACATTGTTTTTCACTTGCTAGCTGCCCACACCAGTAACTTGTTAACAATAATAAAATATTTACATTTCTACCGCAAATTTCAATAATAAATCCTAATAGCTCGTAATAATTAGAAACAATTTAGAATCAAAATCAAAGCAGATTTCCTTGATTTGACAATTTTACCTTGACACGACAAATGTCATCAAACTATCATCGCCATGATGGATTTCTTTGACAGTGACAAGACAAGCGTGAAATAAAATTGATGCCATTCTCGATCGGTGTACCATCATATCCCTCCACCTTAAAATCGAATTATAGATTAAGTTCGTAATTTGCAAAAACCAAAGGTTTGACCAGATTTCACAAACAGATACTTCCCTAGTTAAATTTTAAACAGTTGTGTTGTCCATGTTTTTTACACACGTTTTCATACATTAAAAGTCAAAGTTAACCGACGAAGCAGCATTCGCATTTTCTTATTGGGATCTTTGTATGGCACTGTTTTGATATCTTGTTCTTCTGTTACCCAAGCTTATATAAGTAGCTAGGCACAGTCATGTAGGTACTATGTTTAATTATGGTATCTATCAACCTATGTTAAAATTCATTTATTTGAAAGCTGTTAAGTATTTTGACTTTAAGCTTATCGAAAACTAAAAATAAGTTGCGCCGGATTATTCAGGAAATCAAGCCTCGTGGGGGATTTCTGGAAAAAAGATCCGGATATCTCGCATACAAATAAGTTCTTAACAACTTTTAAAGTGTAAACACACTGAAACCGGAGGCGGAGCGGAGGCAAAGGAGTGCGAGTTGTATTCTATGGAATCCTTTGAAGGCCTACACACACGCGCCCCGCGCGGTGTGTGAAAAATCGCCACGCCTTCGCCTCCACTCCGCCTCCGGCTTCAGTGTGTTTCGAACTTTAACACTTTCCCGCTGCCAGCAGCGGGAAAGTGTTAAAAGTTTGTTTATCATTAGCCCAGGCTAATGATTGAAATTTGAACCGAGGAAATTCGAGTTGTTCAAGGGCTCCCCCTTAGGGGGTCAAGCTTAGTCTTTGCAAATCTCACTTGAGAGTTGAGGAAAATCTTACGAAATCTAACAAGGGGGGGGGGGTCAAAAAATCCTGAAAAATGCCTCAATTTATGGACGTCCCCTTAGATAGAGGCGCCTCGCTCTTCTCTACACAGCTAAGTAGGTAATTTGTAGTTAAATAGCCTAAGAATAAAAAATCCACATAAATAATAAGGTAGGTACTACTTCGCTCGCCGTGCTGCGACTCCCCCTCCGCTGCCCCTCTGTCACTCGGGGGGCGGCGGGGGGCCCTCGGCCGCGACCTGCGCCAGGTGCTCCAGCGTAGCGGCGTGCGGCTGCGCGCGCCTACCAAAACTATTAATCGCTGTTGTTGGTAGCAGACTCAATGTGAAAATTAATGAAATAATAAATACCTACCTACCTACCTAGGTTTTATTTTTCTACCGGTCATTGTTTTACTTATATTTTAATTTGTTTTAATCTGGAAAATGTGTCTTATTAATAATATGCATAGTATATTCGTCTCTATAATTATTAGGTAGGTATATATGACAAGTCTATAAAATTCCTAGATAGTGTGAGTAATTACTATGAATGCCATTCTTCTATCAAATGTTACATTACATAGGTAGGTAAGTAGGTACCTATCACTGAGCAATCCATGTAAATTAAATAATTATTCGTCTTCTAAGTGAATGAAACCCTTAGGTACCTACATTAGGAATTTTGTACTTTTTAAAGTAAATAAAGAAAGTATCTAGGTACACTTCTCATTCATTCTTTGTTCAATAAAAATACAAATACCTGCAGAAGAACAATAAACAACTTATTATTTCACTAGCGACCCGTTCCGGCTTCGCACGGTTTTATTATACGTATAAACCTTCGTCTTGAATCACTATATCTATTAAAAAAAAACCGCATCAAAATCCGTTGCGTAGTTTTAAAGATTTAAGCAGTCAAAGGGACACAAGGATATAGGGACATAGGGACAGAAAAAGCGACTTTGTTTTATACTATGTAGTGATTTCAATGGTATGCACACATGCACTTATGATTATTGTTTCTTAAAACATCGCCTAGCTAAGAAGGTAGGTAGGTAAGGACTTGAATTAAATTTTAAACTCCATATTTTCAATTGCAACTTTTATTTCAAAATATTAGATTAAATAAATGTAAATAATTAATTACTTACTTCTTAAGTAAATACAAGTACAATTTGATAATAAACTTATTTTCACTCATTGAATATTCCATAGAGCTTCGTCCAAATTCATGCTAGTTAGACTACTTGTATATTGCCCGCCACATTTTTTTCTCAAATAACATACTATATTATTTTAGTTAATGGAATATATCCAATCATTGGAATGTAATGGAATATAAACAATGATCATCATTGGGGTGCAAACTCTAAATTCACAGCCAAAGCATCTCTTCATCGCTCAGATATATTTCTAATACTATGGGGGCTCTAATACTATACTATATAACCTGACTCTTAACAATAATCCGGTCCCAACAAGCTGAAAATCTGTGAAATTGTTCAAAACATAATTATAAACAATGTCTAGAAGTTCCCTATCATTCCGGTGTAGGGAATTATTTTATTCAAGGTCAAAGGTCAAAAAAAATGTGTTTTTCGCGATTTTCAGCAAAACGGTAAGTTTTATCATAAAAATACCTTAGACAAGATTGTAGATCATAAAATTATCAACAAAAAATGTATCAATACTTTTTTCTTAACATCCACCATTTGGGAGATAAACAATTCAATTGATTTTCAGCTTGTTGGGACTTTATGTAACTTCACTCTCATTTTTTGGTCTAAATTGACCGGACTACAATATTTTACAGATACATGTTTCTTTTGTAAGTATTCCATACAATCATAGCTGCTCCTACTTGGATCAGACATAAGTCTAGAGGTGGCTGAACTGATCCATACCAATACCAGTCGGAAGCCTTCCCACCAGATCAGTTGAGTGAGTTCAGCGACCTCTAGACTGTTTGTAACCGTCTGCAGTTAGTTAGCTCAATTATGTCAATTGTTTATACTAGTTTTAATTTGTTTCTACCTTCGTAGTTAATAAAGATGTTTCCTTATAAAGTATTTGAATAACTGCCACTATTTATGATCTATACAGGTGTGAACAGCGGTGGTAGTGTGAACAGCGTTCTCCTTGAAACCAGAGGTTCAGCATCATGAGTAGAATCCAAAACCGATGAGAAAAGATTAACACCTATTTTATTTTTACAAGATTTTGATATTTCATGTCTTCGCTATCGTACACGATGCCATAGTCACTCTACATACTTTAAGTACCTACCTACGTAAGTACTTATACCCGCGCCTTACTTGGCCTTAACGCTCAAAAGACGGGATATTCGCACAGAAGGTGATCCGACACTGAGGTGCACATGCCACGTGTCGCCTGGTCGAAGTACTTGTGTCACGTGTTTGTGAGCAAACGTTTAGTGTTTTTAAAAATTTTCATTAAAAAATGAGTAAAAAATAGAATCATTTTTTTTCATCCGTTTTGGATTCTACTCATGATGCTGAACCTTTGGTTTCAAGGACAACGGTGTTCACACTAACACCCTGTATCACTGTATGTTGGCAAGCGCAAAGTGAGAACCATCTTCCTATGTTGCCAAGACCACAGACAAACACTACAGAAACCATCCTCATTGGATGTTAGATGCAAATGAAGATGATGAAAATAACAGTTTATGGCGTGGCTGTAGGCCCAAACCTTAAGGCGGAAACATACTACTAAAACGTATCGCGACGCCACAGCACCCGACGCATGTCAGTACTCAGTACTTATCAATTCCATATATTTAATATGGCCAGAAGTACATACCCAAATCGATTGGATTTTACGGTGTGTGGTCACATGGCGTGTTGTCTATGTGCTTCTGACCATATTAAATATATGGAATTGATAAGTACTGACATGCGTCGGATGGGGTAGCGTCGCGACACGTTTTAGTAGTATGTTTCCGCCTTTATTCCTATAATCTCAGACTTAACATATAAAAAACGAGGAGCGCCTCGCGATTTTACTCGCGTAATTCCCGTCCCCGTGGGAATGCCAGGATAAAATATGTGTTATTCCAGACTATAATCTATCTCTGTGCCAAATTTCAACATATCCGTTCAGTAGTTTCGTGAAACAGTAACGAACATCCATCTATATTTACAAACTTTCGAGTTTATAATATTATTAGGAATTAGGATTAAAAACTTATCATCTTCATGTTTCTGTAGGATCTTCAACCCAGAAATTATACCCTAGCTACCGCCCTGCTGTAAAATTGACATATGAAAGCCCTTTTAATGGCCTTCGTAATTTGAAATTGTAAGGAAAAAACGCGCGCGATGGCCATTGAAATGGCTCAAGAATGTTAATTTGGATGGGCGGTTTTAGCATAATCACACAGCTGGTTGATTTTGAGGTTATGAGGCTCTAAGCCACTTATCTACAAACTTCTCTATATACTCAGAACCCATTCGTTCCTCAATCATCTTTAGCGATATCTCGAACACAGATTTGGCGATATCATTGTCTCTGGCTAGAGCAGACTCTTCGCAGTAATAGCAGTTGTTGAAGTAGAGACCAGAGACACCGTCAAGGTCTTGTGAAGCGGCCACGTAGATAGTTGTTGCTGCTGCTTGTTGCTGGAAAACGAGACGACAAAAGTTATGATAAAAACGATAGTTTAGATGGATGATTGTAAGGTCTTATTAAATATACGGAGCAGATCAAGGTTTTATTTGAAAACCTCAGTGGCGCAGCCGGCGAGAGTCCGCCTGCGACGCATGAGGTTGCGGGTTCGATTCCTGCATTGGAACAAATTTGTATACGATCTACAGAAATTCGTTCCATTGGGTGTTTTCTTTGTATAATAATAAATATCTTTCGATGTATCAGTTATCTATTATAGTACCCATAACACAAGCTTTGAGTAGCTTACTTTGGGGCTAGATGGCGCTGTATGGACTGTCCAGTATTATTTATTTATTTGAAGTCAGTTGAAAAAGAGGAGGTTCTCTAATCGACTTTTTTTTTCATTTTTTGACTTGAAATAATGTTTATAAATAAGACTCCTTTCATCCCGAAAGCAACGGGTGGGACTCAATGGTGATAGATAAGTTTTGTGTAAATGAATAACATTTACATAACATATAATAACAATTTTTAAGCTCCAAACTGGCAGAGGTTTTGTTATAATAAGATTGATTTACAGTGTTACTGATGATATATCTTGGGTCACGCTTTGCATCGATCAGACGCTAAGATATTTAAAACAAAACCAGGAGGGCCTCGGGCCCTAGTTCCGTGGTATCCCACGGCACATCGACTCCAAGGGGAGCGTGGGTTATGTGAGAGACCTGCATATTCGCGACTTCTCAATCATTATACGGGGTGATTGGAAGGTGGGTTCAAAGCTGGTGGGCGAAGGTAGTGTGGATTGGTAAAAAAGAAACAGTCAGACTTCGTCTAAGACAAATATGGCTTAAATGGTTCCAAATAACCATTTAAGCCATATTTGTAAAATTTCGGGTATTTTCCTTGCCTCCAATAAAAAATTGGTAAAAAGAAACAGTCAGACTTCGTCTAAGACAAATATGGCTTAAATGGTTCCAAATAGTCCACACTACCTTCGCCTACCAGCTTTGCACCCACCTTCCAATTACCCTGTATAATTAAAGATCACCTAGAGATCGCTTTTAGCGATAAGGCCGCCCTTTATAATTAGTCTTAGTATGTAGTATTTTTATGTTTTCTTTTTTTTGTATGGTAGGTTTAAGTATAATAAAGAGTTTTCTATTCTATTCTACATCATGTAAATATTGGTCCCATGGTGGGAATCGAACCCGCAACTTTCTGCGTCGCACTGCCGAGGTGGCAACCTCAGCAATGCTGTAAACCGATTTGAAAATTTTACATTGGTTTCAAAAATATTCAAATACTTATAACTAATTTTTTATAATAAATATTACTAACCAGAGTTTTTGTAAAAGGTCGCACAAGTAAAAATGCTAGTCTGAACAACCACCAAGACTTGCTGAGATTCGAGTACACCATGTTACCAGGGTGCAGTGAGTTCACCAGGATACCTTTGGACGCCCATTCTTTGCTCAGTACCTGAAAAAATATGTATTACTGAAATTGATTAATGTATAAGTATGGCAAGTTGAATAGAATAGCTACATTAGAGGGACAGGTTTGAAGATAATAATCACTACATAGTATAAAACAAAGTCGCTTTTTCTGTCCCTATGTCCTTATGTCCCTTTGAATGCTTAAATCTTTAAAACTACGCAACGGATTTTGATGCGTTTTTTTTAATAGATAGAGTGATTCAAGAGGAAGGTTTATATACTTATAATAAAACCGTGCGAAGCCGGGGCGGGTCGCTAGTGTATGATAAAGCATTATTATTTCTATACCAAGGGAACTGCTTATTGGATAAACAATAGCCTTTATGTTTTACTACACACTAGTAATAGTAACATAGATTTAATATGAAAATTAACAAAATTGTCCAAATGTAAAAAAATAAGATACATTAAGCAAGGTGATTTCAGATAAAGGTAAAATCAGGTAAAATTTATAATTATACTAGCGACCCGCCCCGCCTTCGCACGGTTTTATAATACATCAACCTTCCTCTTGAATCACTATCTGTTAAAAAAACCGCATCATAAAAAGGGACATGGGGACAGAGAAAGCGACTTTGTTTTATACTATGTAGTGATTTAAATATTTAAATCTGTTTGTGTCCAACATTCAGTATTCCGGTAGTCATTCAGTAGAAGATATAATAGTAAACAAACGGGTATCTATCTTCACTCAATTACTTTTAGCTTTAATAGGAGCCTGTGCTGTCGCACTACAAAGCACACTTTCTTTCCCCTCATAATAATGATTATCATAATAAAACCCTTCACAAACAGAATCTGTGCTGTTGTCTTTGGCCCTATGTATGCCTCCCAAACTAAAAGCAAGCAAAAAAAAAAAAAAAAAGTCAAGCTGAAGACAGATGTCCAGCAGTGGACTAATATAGGTTGATGATGATGATGATGATGATGATGATGATGATGATGCCTCCCAAAGCACCGGGCCATTATTATGGCCCGAGATATTGGAAATAATAATAATATATACTGCTGGACAATCTACACAGGACCATCTTGCCCCAAAGTAAGCTACTCAAAGCTTGTGTTATGGGTACTAGATGATAATACATTAGATACATAGATAGATATTTTTTTATTATACATAAAAACACCCAGACCAACGGAACAAATTTCTGCAGATCGTACACAAATTTGTTCCGAGGCGGGAATTGAACCCGCAACCTCCTGCGCCGCAGGCGGACATTCGCCCACCCACCGCGCCACATAGGTCGTCCGAATGAGAAACAGATTATAATAATACTGTAAAACTTACCCTTGCCGTTGTCACATTAAGTAATTTTGAATTATTGTACGCCATCATGGCGAAATAATTATTTTTGTTCATGGATAGGTCTTGCTGCACAAATGCATTTTTTAAACTTGCAAACCTGTAATATAAAACATGTTATAAGAACTAAGTATTGAAAAGACAGATATATAATCATTCACAAGCATTCTTTAAAGAAGTTTTGACAAAAATGTAGCACCTACTAAAGTATTATCATTTATTGTTTAATTTAACAAATTAAACAATAATTTGCATTATTATGCTGTTATGGACTTGAAAAGGAACAACTATGACATTACTACATAGTATCAAACAAAGTTGATCTGAATGTCCCTTCCCTAAATATGCTTAGATCTCTAAAACTCTGCAATGGATTTCTAGCATTTTTTTTTATAGACTGTTTCAAGAGTCTATATGTGTAATACATCCATGCGAATTCGGGACGGGTCGCGCTTCATACATATTAAAATAGCATATACCTGTGTGACTCAGAAGAAACAAACACAACCCGAGATCCCTTCTTTAAGACGGGCTCCAGCAACAAAGCCAAGTACATGTGACTTAGGTGATTAACCTGGAATGTGGTCTCTAGTTTATCAACTGTTTCTGTGTAAGGCAGGCCAAATACTCCTGCATTTAGTATCAACATGTCTATGTGGCTGAAACAGAAGTTCAATAAAGTTAACAAAATATAATCCATCTTAAATTTAGGTTCAGTAAATATGTATGCTGAAGACAGGGCGCTATGGCGCTCATTAGGGGAGGCCTATGTCCAGTGGACTAATATTGACTAATGATGATGAAATATGTGTGTGCATGTAGTAAATGCATGTAATTGTTATTGAATGGGAACTTGTTAATATCCACTTCCTATTTTTATAAACTAAAAGAAATAAGGAAATAAATAAATTTTATTACAAATAAGTAGTAGCACAGTGGAAGGCCTATATATTTTTTTATTGAGACCAGTGTTACAATTTCTGTTAAAATACTTAAAATATAGTTAAAAATAAGGTCAAAAAGGATTACACAAATAGAATTGAAACAAAGCGTGAAATCGCATCGTACATAAGCAAGAATAATCAAACCTATTTGTATGATACAAACCTATGTCCAGCAGTAGACTAGTATAGATTGATGATGATGATGATGATTAAATAAATAATTACAGTAATAATGTAAATTGTGCTGAAAGGTCACCAAAAACATTTTTTTTATGTTTATACATACAACTCTCTTATACAAGTCCAGAAATAAGCAAGTTATGTTCTACTTTTACATAAATTTTATCTTGATTTATTTCGAGTAGGGATCTTAGGTAACACATAATTAGTATAAGTACAATTCCTTGAATTTAACTTACTCAACTGTACGCCTTATTTCCATTGCAAATTTCTTCACACTCTCCAGTGAAGATAAATCTAAGTGCACTGCAGTCAGGTTACTCATTGAAACATTAGTTTCACTGGCAATGTTCTTTATAGCTTCAGCGGTAGCTTCCATATTCCGGTTGGCAAAAATTACATGGCAGTGATGCCGAGCTAGCGATTTGGCTGTTTCATATCCAATGCCTGCATTGCTGCCTGTTATCAAGGCATATTTTAATGAGAGATCTACACCATGAAGAACCTGAAAGTAGTAATCACTACATAGTATAAAATAAAGTCGCTTTCTCTGTCCCTATGTCATTATGTCCCTTTGAATGCTTAAATCTTTAAAACTACGCAACGGATTTTGATGTGGTTTTTTTTAATAGACAGAGTGATTCAAGAGGAAGGTTTATATGTATAATAATACCGTGCGAAGCCGGTGCGGGTCGCTAGTAATACTACAAAAGCTAAACAATTCACACACTTTACACTACTTAGCCACAGGAAAAACTGAGATGGTGCTATGGGCAGGGCTTGCTACCAGTACCAATACTACCTGTGCCTAAGTATCAGTATTTTCCTTTTCTGTGTCTGAGTAACATTATTTTTATAGCTGAGCTTAAGGCATTGGTACTCATGACAGCACTTGGTGGGATGTAAACATACTTTCTATTTAAAAATTTCATCTTGTGGATCTAAAAAGTGTGTATGTGTAAAGTTAACTATCTACTAAGTATCCTTAAACAAGAAACTATCAAGCATGACCAGTTAGCCAACTAACACCAATGTTCGCAAACTATCTCTGTTTCACATATTATATGCAAGTGTGGGTACCAATACTTTACATACAGAAAAGTAAATATAAATACTGATAATGCAGTGTATATAAAGTAAACTAACAGTGGGAATTCCCTTGTATGTTTGATTAATTCTTCCACTATCAAATTACCTGATAAGCAGTTGAAGATGCATCAAACCTTTGTCGAAAATCGTTTGGAAACTTCTTTTCTTCTTTAGCGAACGCCAATCTTGGATCTGTTGTCGTGGAGTTACCTGTTGCTGTATGTATGTACAAAACTTTGCCATCTTCTTGGGTTGTCTTCTTCCAACCGAAAGGCATGTCTTTTGGAATAACCTTCTTTTTACCTGTTACAGGATGAACCCATTGAATTTTGTTCAGGTAATCGCTGTAAATCATAAAGAATTTGTAAACAATAACGTCCGTAAATTATACCAGCAAAATATTTATGTTTAAGGCAAAGTACGAACTCACTTTACGTAGTAAACATTTCCATCCTCTGTAGATTTTTCTTTCCAACCTGATGGCATTTCGTCTTCACTATCCGTCTCGTAAGAAATTTGCATAATTTGTTAAAAAAAACTAAAAAAACCGAGACAAGAAAATCAAATGGCCCATAGCCCAACCAACTACGACGGTTTGTTGCTATTGCTAGCCAAATGCAAACTTGCAATGCAACGCAATGCAAGTTTAAACTTTATGTGTAAACAAAACGTAAACACTTAAAATGTTGTCAACTTGATGTCAGTGTCAATTTCGTAATATGAGCATGACTGTTGTGATGATGAATGAATGTGACATTGACAATTGTGGTGTATAAAAGTGCGGGAAAGTTTAAATTCAAAAAATTTATTTGACATGCATCACACAAGAAATCACAAAATATTATAGTATTTTCACAAAAGAATCAGCCTCCGAAGGTTCAGGTGTGTGGCACCTCTTGTCCTCTCTTTGTTCCGCTGGTGAAGGCGCTAGCTCCGGCTCGTTAGGGTTGTGGCGGCGGAGATAATCTGCGAGCCATAGGATTGGCTCCGCTGGACGGTCGGTGGCTAACGCCGTCAGGGCTGGCATTAGAGTTGGAGTGATGTTCTTCAAGATGTAGTCATTCACTTGCCAATGACGAAGGACCGGTCCGACGATCACTGTAAACAACAAACGCGAATACCTACATTAAATTCAGCCATGTTGTTATTACCTACCTACCTAAGAAAAGTTAAGTCCGGGTTTTTGAATCATCAAGATTAGGTACATTTTTGGTGTTTTAATTGATTATTCTATAATATACATATCTAATGTTAGACTATTATTGTGTACCTACTAGAATTCTATTCTAAAGATCTTGAACTTCTTCTTTGATTCTTTGAACTTATTTAAGGACCATGTGTCCGTTTCAGGACTCAGGGCTTCTTTCTCCTTTTAATGTTTTTGAAAAAATAAAATAGATACCTACCTACCTATTATGAACTTCGTTGCATCATAACAATCAATAGGTGCGTGGAAAGTAAGTAGGTACCTTACCTACTAACCTAACCTACCTAATCAGCGCGGCGCGGCCCAATCTCGGCCCCATAGATGAACTTAAAATAGGTGGCACTCACTGCTAGGAAAGAAGAAGTGTATCTCCCGCACGGCTTCAGCGTGGTTTTCGCTGCCGTGCAGACCGTTGAAGTAATCCCCGTATTTAGCACGGCGTCCGTAGCAAGCGCGGAGACTGTCCGGCCAATACGCTTGCGCTTCTAAAACTCTGTAAAATGTAGCGCAGTTGATGGTTTTTCTACTAAGTACATGTTTTTAAATTATATATAACTAATTATATATGACTATTTCTAGATAGCATCATTATGGTTTTTAGATACCTACATGTTTACTTACAAGAGAGACGTTTTGATGGTATGCAGAAAATTCCGTCAAACTAGACGCAGATCCAAATCCAATCAAGAAGTTAAAGTTAAAAGTACGACCACCGTACGACCTATCCTAGCGTAAAACTGAATTAATGGAATAAAAAAAGGGTTCTGGCGAGAATCAAACCCTTCAAATCCCAATAAAATTAGGTACATTGTGTATGTAGGTGTTAGATCGATTGATAGGGTTTAGAATGTAGTACAAAGGTTAGGTAGTTACTTTATTATATTTTTTTTATATTGAAAAGAATCTGAGACAAATGCCGAGTTGACTTTAGTAGAACTTCGCGGACGACTGCGAGTGTTTCTATATTTGGGTTCAGTTACCTAGCAGGTCCCATAAGAGTGCGCCACTTCTGTATACAGTTCCTAGCTGCCAGAACAAGAACAATGATGGTATTGCTTGACATATGCGCCACGAGATGAGGGAAGTGTTGGTGGCCGTAATGGCCTTTGTAGAGCTCCGCTGCATGTTCCGGGGTCAGGCGGACTTCACGCTTCTGGGGAAGGAATAAGGTTCAATTATCGTAAATGTCTTCGAGGACATTTTTTCTCGAAAGTTTATCAAGTAGGTACTTAGACATAAGTACATATCTAGAAGGACATCCTATAAAATAAATACATCCACACAGCACCATCTAGCCCCAGTTAAGCAGAGCTTGTGTTATGGGTACTAGATGACTGATATACATAATACAATACATTACATAAGTAGATAGATGCACTGTTAGCACCACGTTTTATGTGAGTTGCTTTTAATTGCCGTACTTGAGGATGTCGTTCAGGCTGCCAATAAGCACTCTTTAAAACAACAACAACTGACAAGCGGAATTTCAGGTGAAATCATGATGACCATTATCATCGTCATTTACCCACAAAATTATAAAGCGTTATAAATACTGCTAAATGTTTTTACGACTAAATACAGCTAGTATTTATAAAAAAAAAAATTAAGCCGTCACCAGAAGGAAGAGTGCTGGCAAAAATTCAAAATTCAAAAATTCTAAATGCTTTATTTCCATAAGACCTTACAGGACACTTGGACACGTCATAAAATAGGTACATGTTAAAAATAAGCAGCATTGGCATTGACCGTATATATTTGTTTTTAGGTACTTATTATAAAACAATAAACACAACCCTCTACGGGCCTGCTACGATAGCTACGTCATTATAGTAGATTCGTAGCAGTGCTACGACGTTAACGAAGTTATTTGAGTTTATACAGGTTCACCTTGCTCATAGGAGTGTTTTTCAGTTGACTTGACACTAACAAAGTATGAAGATAATCCAAATTAGTTTGTATTAAATTAGTCTCAAAACTTTGCTATTAAGGTTTTTGTTATTATAGTGCGTACCTAAGCCCTCTCACTCAGGATAATTTGTAACAAATGTTATGGTACTAAATGACCGATCTAATTAATACAATGCTTTACATAGATAAACATTTTTATCATACATAGAAAACACCCAGAACCTTGAACTTAAAACTAATAGTTGCATATTGTAGAATTTGACCCAAGGCAAATAAAAAAGGGATCGAACCTACAACCTCCTGCTTCGCAAATGGATCTTCGACCGCTGTGCCACATTGGTCGTCATTAAAGATAATTTTTTTTGAGTTGAGTAAATAAATGCTGTGAAATGGCGCGTATGTCTTAGATAGATAGATAGATAATTTCTTCATTGCACCATCATAAATGCTGTGAAATGGTGCGTAATGTCTCAGATAGATAGTAGATAATTTCTTTATTAAACCATCAAAATATGTAACAGAGACAGCAACCTTTGGATGGACAGGATCGGTTAATTTATGTTTTAGGTACAAGTAAAATTGACTACGTGGAGAGAGAGAGATTCGATCAAATCCGGTACATTTTATAGGGACATTAATATAAAAAGTTAATCAACATTGCCTGTAGCTAGCAATACCCCTCCGAAGCAAACGTCAATGAGAATATTTAATTACTTTTTCTACGGTTTCTACTCCATAGATAAAAGCAATGACCGGTCGACGCGTGGCCGTTCCTTTCTGAGATCTATCGGGGTGTGTAGGGTTGTCAACTTTACGAATTAAGGAGTTCGGTAGTCATTGGTTTTGTTATATTTCAGGTTTTGTTATATTGTAACGAAATTATACAATGACTATCATTACATTTTCAGTAAGTAAGTATCAAGAAATCAATATCTTTATTTCTTTTGGCTTACAGAATAAACACTTAGACAAGTAAAATTTTATAAACTATGGGTAAATTACATAATCTGTTGTTTAATGTCTTCATAAGAGATGTGTTAAAAAAAGATTCCTTTTTACATGTAATCATATCGAAAATACAAAAATGGAACGTCGCGTCGCATCGCGTCGCAGAGACGACACTATCGATAGTTTGTTAAATTACCTAATCATCGTGTCAAGTTCACCGAGATATTTATAAAGTCCCCTGGTCTACACTAACGAGACACTTTTGGAGCTAAACTGAAAATAGTTTTTTTACGTCTAAAAAAATTAAACAAGGTTTAGGACAGCCCTACAGTTTACAACTAACAAGGGTTGCTTGTGACGTGGAATAATGAAGGGACCCTCCACGCGTCCCGTTTTGCATATCGCACTTTCAACCCTTGCCAAAGTACCTACTTAGTACAGGCGGTAACAAAAGCTTCCAGATTTTATGTCAATGGAGGCCCGTAAAGATAATCTTAACATAATGATGGTAAGTGTCTTTAAACGTTACCACATAGGTAGTTATACAAATTGATTCATCGAAACAGAATGATAATTTTAGGTATTCTGATGAAATTAATAGTTTGGCGAAAACATCATAGGTATATAGGCATGCCTAAAACCATTATAATTGTAGGATGCCCTCCGGGTAGGTGTTATGAGGATCCGTGAAAGACTGTAGGCAGATGCAAGATGCGGCAATTAGGCGCACGGTGCTATGGCGCTCTTTTGAAGAGGCCTAAGCACGGACTTAGGCCTCCTGGACTAAGGACTATTAAAGGTTGATGAACGATGTGGCCGAAGATTCTCAAAGTTTTAGAAGACAGAATTCACTCGTCGTCGTCAAGAGACATATTATAAAAAAGTGATGTACTTTTTAGAATAAACAGAGGCGGGCATGTTTCTGCTCTACTTGTTGTGCGTAACTGTACAATAGATAGCCGATGGGCAAGCTTTTGGACATACACTGCATCCGATGCGTCCCCTCCCCTCTTGCCAAAAATAATCAGCATTGACCAAAGAACAATACCTATCCTATGATTTTGCCGAGATGAAAGAATGTTCGAATGTTTTGAATATTTGAAAAAAGAAAATAAGTCCGGGTCGGGTTACTATTACGTTTTCTATCAGGTCAAACTCAAAATAAAATTCTATGCTGAACCTATGGAATAGGTTGAAGTAAAATTTCGTTCATATTAGTTACCTACTACTTATGATGTCAGTTTCGCGTGATCGAGACGTCGACGACGTCTCGATCACGCCTTGCCAGACTCATCCCTCTGAACTAGCACGCACCAAGTCAGAAGTTTTTTTCTTTATGGCTTAAAAAAACAATAACTGCATTGCTAGTAAGGATAAATCTTTGCAAAGAAATGTATTACAAAAAAAAGGAAATAGCAAATTTTTACAAATTACTTATAATATCTACTTATCTCAATTTTACCTAACCTGTAAGTTGCCCAAAATAGTTTCCATTGACAACAATGCATAAGTCAATCTTTACTGCATTTGATACCATGACAAGATTTATCCTCGATAATATATCAAGCAACGAGCTATAAGCTCGCAACCGTTTCCTAACGAATTTTGTTAAGTAGGAACGTTCTTGACGTAAATCCATGGGAAATAAAACAGCAAACATTGGCCCCGAGGCGGGAATCGAACCTGAAATCTTTCGCGTCGCAAACTGAGCTTTCGCTACGCCAAGTAGCACGTAAAAGGTAGGACATTTTTACTAACAGCAAGAATCTCGAAGCCATTCTTGATAATAGTGTCTATGATGGCTTCAGCATCCCCGTAAGCCTCTGGTTTGATGATAGCCAGCGTTCTTTCGGAGTACGCATGGTAGTCCGCTTCAGAATCAGATGATACCACAGACATTTTTCTAAGAGAACCAGGAAATAAGTCCAATAATTTTTCCGATTAATTATTCTGCTGATTGTGCTAGTTTTCTGAATACTTGTTTTGGGAAATATGATATAAATATCAGGGGAAAATCTAATAGAAAATAACACCTGTCGAGTGACCGCTATGTTATTTTTTTCTGACACTGATGTTTTATTGATTGACTAGATATTTTGCAAAAGTAACCGAGCCATCAACAAAGAAGTCAAGTCGACCGAGCCATTCTACAAGACTGAGTTATTCCTTGTTGTCTTAATAAATGCAGAGCTCTAATAAGAAGAACTGGGTGATTCTCCCAGATTGGAAAAAAACATGTCCGGCTCGAAAAATCATAGAAAAAGTATCCCTAGCCCTTTGATTTTTTTTATGATAGTAGATTAGACAAAGATAATAGGGGAGGCCTTTTTTAGTTTTTTAATATTCTTATTTTAAATAAGTAAAAATAAATAAAATCCTTGGAAATTCTGACTTCCGTGGTGCGTCCGGACCTCATGTTCCTGTGTTAATAAATTTTTATATCATTTCCTGAAAACACTAGTACTAATTTACATAGGTTCACAATAACCCAGATAGTTACTTGCTTATTTGACGCTATTACTACGCAAAACTAAGCTTTAGTTGACAAGTTACAACGAGATAACTTCGCGTCCGTCGTTTAGCTCTGATTCCCCTGGTGCGTACTAATTCATTCATAAATGCTGTACTTTAACATCTGCGTAAATAGTTGTTAGGTCGAGAGAAACTATCAGTCACACCCCATCAGTGGTGTGTACAACAAGTGTGTATGTCTCCACGTCACTCTGTTATTTCAGTACGTAATCACTTTCCGTGGCTTGGTATCTAGAAATTCTGATTACCATGTTGACTATAAATTTGTTTATGCTAATCCTATTGTTTTATTAATTATGATAATTCATGCCTTTTGTGTTCCTAATTTCGACTGCATATTTCAATGTAAAATAAACCAGCAAATTAAGAAAATTTCTAAGATTTTGTAATTATTTTTGATTTCCGTGGTACTGATTTCCGTGGATTTTGCGGGTTGATTAACATCTCAATAATATTTTTTTACAGTTTTTATGATGTTTTTTAGGATAAAAGTTTATAATAAATACAAAATGAATAATTATAATATTTTTAATACAAAGATAAACATTATTAGTGTGATTTTTGTAAAAAGTTACTTGTATTTACATTAATGATTTAAAGGTGTTTTTGTAAAAACTGATTAAAACTACAAACGTCAAATAATTGGTCCTTAGTTTTAAGAACCTTAATAATCTACTTACTACCGAAAACACATATTTTTATTGATAAACCAACCCATATTTGATTTTGGTGATATAAATTCTGATTTCCGTGGACACCATATTTTTAAAATTGAATAACTCCGTAACCATATAGCCAATAAAGTTCCCTACACTACCAAAGAATATACTATCATGATGTGCAATTTTAACAAAAAAAAATGTGCCACAGAAGTCAGACAAAAAACAAGTTTTCGTAGAATCACCCAACTAAAATTATGTTATTTAATTAAAAGCTTCACTCTTGAATACAGAGAAGCTTTACTATAAAATAATTATGTCCGTTCAGTTCAGTTGAAAAATATATTCATCCTAAAAAAGTGTCCGTTTGTCTATTATGATTTTTTTGGTCTCTCCCTAAGATCAAGTATTACTACGTTCCGTTACTATCCTTGATCTTATGTCTCTCCATTGATTATACATATTTTTCTGGCGCTTCCATGCCGAAACCCAAACCTCATCGTAAACCTTTATACATAAACGTGAAATACAAAAAGTTTTTATAACGTTTCGCATTTGCAAAAGCTTACAAAGGCAAACGCCCCGCGACCACAGAGATCAACGACCTTGTAGGTAAATGTTAACTTGACCACGTAGATACCTAGGAATAAAAACAAAGCATATTATTGCAGATATTGTTTCCACGACAGCGAATACTTATCCTATGAGCATTGAGGATACTATGCATTATGAGGAAACACATGATGCGACGTCATAATCAAACGAATCGTAGACGCTTTAAGTGGGAAAACTGGCACGCATTTCCCGGGCGGCGCCACCCCTGCCCAAGGGGCCGGGGGGCGGGGGGGTTACAGCGGGGTAGGCGGGCAGGGGGGCGGGGTGGCGGCCCGGGCGCGGGGGGGCAGGGAGACGCTCAGTGCCCCCCCGGACGCAGCGGCGGCGCGACGCCTCCCTGCACCCGAAATGTCTCGCTGACCATCTCCCGCCACCCGGTAACGACGTACACATGGACAACTCTTGCCTTCTTGACCTCCTCATCAGGTGTTTCGCCATGACAGAGCCTGAGGACCTCAATTTCACGGCGTTCACCGACCTCTGTCGACTCTGCTCCTTGAAGAGTGGGCCGCGGCTCCACATCTTCGACAAGGAGGCTGAGCAGCGCCAGATCCTGTTTAAGCTCAGGACTTGCCTGCCGACTATGGTGAGTTCAATTTCAGATCATTGAGGCATTCCTTTGTCTTATGTCCTTGAGCATCTTTGTCTCTATCTCAAGGTCACTTTCTTACACACCTTACCCTGTGAATTACTTATCTAGGACTCGTAGTATAACTTAGTGTCCATAGCGTAGTGAACCTAGGTTCTGAAATGGAAATAAGAAAAGTAACGTAAAGAAAAGCGATGGCGGCCGTCCGATCGCGTAGCCGTAGCGTAGCGCCTGCGCGTAGAAGGCTACGCAGCCCAAGGCGAGGCAAGGAAAGGAATCGCCACGATACCTGTAGAGTTTCTTAGAATTATCATAACTCTAGATACCTAGATACCTAAGAGAAGGCTATATCGTATTCTTAACTTTCATACAAGATTGCGAGAATACTATCAACAATATTCTATTCTTAGTTAGTCTTTTGTTTTTTTAGCTAGAGAGCACCTGAGAATTATTAAGATTCAATTTATTATATGGAATCAGTTATGAGCTTACTGGGCTGTATAAACCTTTTAAAAAAATTCTACAAGTACTTCATCAAGATTTCAGTTGATAATTCGTTGACTAGAAATCATCTTTATAGATGTCCTGTGTGACTAATGTTACCTATTTAATTATAAGAACTATAACATTTTTATGGATAGAAAAGCTCACGTTACCTAGGTACTCTCTAAAAAATCTTCAAATATACTAGTTTTTTTCTAGGTATTTCTTGATTGTAATTTTCTTTGTTAATAAAGTTCAAAAAGAATCACGAGCACTTGGCTTTGTTGACCAACGAAAAATTACTTAGATGATCCATCTGTATCAATAATATAACGAATTCGGGTTAGTTACACCCTTTATAACTCAAGAACGAGCGAATCGATTGTAATAGAATAATTAAACAGTTTGGGTTGCATGTTGCTCTATGGCACAGCATTTGATATGAACAAAAATATTTTTATTTTGCCTTGAAAAACAGAAAATTATCGGAAAATATAAGAAGTTCCCCAAACATTATCTTTTATCATCATGGGTACCAACATTTCTGACCCATTTAATAACATTTTCCCTTTTACCATAAATATTTTTAATAGCGATACGACACGTGATCAGTCACCGTGATTATCACAGTCACATGTCCATAAGATAAAGGTATTAAGGTTCATAATCAGATGGTAACAAAGTCGAATGTGTCAATACACGTCAATATGGTTTCAATCGCTTGTTTTGGGGGAAGTTAGATTGACTTTCTGATAAAGGGATCGTGTTGTACTATATTATTATGGAGTGTACGTATCCACATAACAAAACAATTCGCGTTTTATAAATTAAAATATTTGTACACTTGGGAATATTTGTTTTAAGGGTTGATTCGTAAAATAATCTTATACCTACTTATTACGATTTTAACAGCAAAACTACATGCTGCTTTTGTAGAGCAATGTTACAACGAGACGAGCAGATCTCTCGTCTCGTCGAAAGGATCTACCTTTTTTACGGATGGAAAAAAATGTACAATTTGCTGGCTTTTTTGTTCAATAAAATTGGGTTATTTTGATTTTTTCTATTGATTACATTCTATCTCCAGCAGATATCGAAAGATGACTTCTTGCCCAAGAAGATCTGCGAGCGCTGCATCACACGCCTGGAACAACTCTACGAATGGCGGCAGAGCTGTCTTAGCACGGACTCCGTGCTTAGAAACTACGCCGAGTCCATGCGCATCGTTACTTCCACTATCAACTTTCAGGTTAGTATGTTTAAGGTACAGAATAGATTGGATAGTTATAACGTGGGAATGTCACCGTAGAGTCACGTAGGTATGTGACTCAAAGAACAACATTCAAATATGGGCTAAAGCTACATAAAGATACATTCTACAGAGACAAAATGGATACCGCAAGCTGTAATGCTGTCAATGTAAAATGCATCATTTTCTACATTTCCGTGCTGTGTGGTAGTACGGTCAGATCTTCGACAACCTTTAACACGGACTCCGTGCTCAGATACTGTGCGGAGAGTACGTGCATCACTTCACTTCTACTTCCAACTTTCAGGTCAGTGAGTCTAAGATACAGAATAGCTTGGATCTAACCCTACCAATGGCAGCTGAAATGTCTTAGCGCGGACTCTAATATCCACATTTAGATGAGTGTTGAGTTTTGCGCAAAGTATGTGAAGAATACCTAGGTTCATACTCCGACATGTTGTTTCCAAATTCTTGTGGATGACGACGCTTAGGAATTTCCACCTTATGGTGTTAGAAATAAGGGTCGCTTAATGTACAGTAGGTATTGTTCCCTGGGGCAGTTTAATGGTGCCGATAACACAATATTATTAATTTTTGTCAGGCAATTTGGAACCTTCCAGTAAAATAGATAACATTCATTAGTTTCTTCAATCGAAGGACGTTATCGAAGCCTAGCATCGGCTCTATCGATTTTTAGATTGCTTTGTTGACTATAGTAATTTTATCTATAGGTATGCTAGATTTCTTTGTATTTTCTGACGTTACACGATTCTGGAAGAAATTTTCAGAATCCTTTCATTCCTCCAGAGCCTCAAAAATATTTCCATTTGTATTTAAAATTGATAACATCCCTAATACTTACCTACCTAATATATTTATTTCCTGAATTTTAATATTTTCCAAATCCTACTAATATTATAAGCGCATAAGTTTGTAAGTATGGATGGATGGATGTTTGTTACTCTTTCACGTAAAAACTACTGAACGGATATGGATGAAATTTGGCAAAGAGATAGATTATAGTCTGATATTGATATTATAGTCTGAATAACACATATATATATACACATATGCTATATTTTATCCCGGAATTCCCACGGGAACTGGAATTACGCGGTGAAACCGCCAGACGCTGCTAGTATTTCAATAAATAATCTACCCTCATAGTGTTCAAAGCTTTCTTTGATATCTGTTTTACGAGACATTGGTTTTCGTTTTATTTTACGATTCGTTTAGGACTAATCGATTGTTTCCGATTTACCTCGCAGTAGAAGCTATTTCTATATCAAACCATGAAGGTTTTATCAATTGACGTAAGTAATATTTGTTCATTTTGTAAGTAGGCGTAATCCGTGAGCGAAAACATACAATACCTACAACATTCAGTAGTATTTCCTAGTGTTTCATAATATTATATTATTATATCTTCTATGGAAGTTTACGGCGAGCCTACAAGTAAAATATTCTACGGTTTCCTGACTAATACTTAATACGTACCAATAATCATTTATTTTACTATTAACCTAACTATTAATCTACTATGGTTGGTATTATAATATACCCTATTCATAAACCTATAATTGAAATTGAACATTCACAAATCAATAACGACAGGGCCACGTGTCAGCCTTGAGTGATCCTTTATATTTGGGTTCCTTGACTTCATTCAATGCAAGAGCTGTCATGTCAAAACTGTTCATCAAACCCCCCTTATATCTGTGTCTAACTAAATAATGCTCTTGGGGGTAAAATCAGGGTAGAATAAGGTATTTTGTGTAGGCACGCGGTGGCGTCGGGCGATGCACGGTATGCCCCTCCTCTATTGATCGAGCCTCGCGGCTGGGTCTTATCGACCCACTTCCACCCACCCCCGTTGCCACCTCACGCAAATCTCAACCTTAACCCTCCGTACACAACAGTCAGATCCTCTGAAATAGCTTCAAAGCCACAGTAAAACGGACATAGGATTTTCAACTCAAAGAAAACGCGCCAGAACTCTCTGTTGTTTGTTCTGTTGACGAATTGTAACCTTTATGGTTGGAGTATAAAGACTGGTGTAAGGAGAGTTTTGAGATGTCTACGCATGTCCAGAAACGATTGGTTTTATGATGCTCACTGTAAATTGCTCGCGTTTAATCAATACTCTTCAGCTTTTTCCGTTGAGACAAAGACATCTCAATGCGTATGATGTTTATTGTTGATGTTGGCTTTAAGGTGTACAATAATTTTACTATCATTGTTCATTTAATTTTTTACTGTAACTGTAAGTAAGAGGCTTGTCAAAATATATAGTTTGTTCTTTTACATTTGCATTTGACAGAATTTGATCAATTACAGCAAACTTCCAGTAATCCAATCTTGCTTTGTGATAAGTAACTAAGAACATTATGTTTTAGATTTCTTAAACTTCTGTTTGTATATGGGTAAGCCCCAGACCGATTATGTTTTGAATCATCATCATCATCATCATCATCATCAGCCTACATTAGTCCACTGCTGGACATAGGCCTCCCCTAATGAGCGCCATAGCGCCCTGTCTTCAGCTTGACGCATCCAGCATCTGCCAGCAGTTTTGAATGACTCATGGGAAAGTTAACGTTTCTAGGAAATCAATAACCTTTATTATCAGTATGATACTAAGATTCATTACCTATTCAAGTAGACAACGGACCGGAATTCGAAAACAATAAAGCCACACCACAGCTTGAATCATGTGACAGTTTTTGACAAATAGGTGTTTTCCTCCCGCCGGCTCTTCAATTTCTTTGACTTCTCTATTCAGTAGCGCCCTTAAGATCATTCAATCCATTTTAATAAAGAAAAATTCGAAATTATATACGAAAAAAAGGAAAAGCACTATTTTTTCTATTAATTTTCGTTCGTAACCAGCTAAATAAAAACATTTTTCACAACCACGTTGCTTAAAAGGGTTAACGGCGTATAACGCACGTTACTAGTACTATTTGTTTATTCTGTGGCATTACCCCCGTGATCCCACATACCCCACGGGGTATGACAGCCATGATGTGGCTGTGAAGTCAGTGCAGGCTCACCCACCGGGGGGCTCGTTCTCCCTAGGTCAGGGTTACCCCCGAGCTACCTTCGACCTTGGTTCAAATGCGTAATGCACTTCCTACACACGTCTGGTATATCTATCTCGATGTAGGATGTATCGATCTTTAAACATGAATGAAAATTAAATCAAACTCATACCTATGCATTTTTTTAGTCTACCTTCTGTAACTAGGAGCATGTAAGTGTAGCGACCCAAGGATTGGATTATTGTTTTATTATTCGACTAGCGACCCGCCCCGGCTTCGCACCTTCCTCTTGAATCACTCTATCTATTAAAAAAAACCGCATCAAAATCCGTTGCGTAGTTTTAAAGATTTAAGCATTCAAAGGGACATAAGGATATAGGGACATAAGGACAGAGAAAGCGATTTTATTTTATACTATGTAGTGATGAGAACTTTTTTATTTATGTAGGACGAGATGTTATTGATCTTGTCATGTAGGCAATCGCAGGGTGGAAAGAGTTTATAAAAATGGGAAAATAAAAACTGAAAAAAAACCTATACCTTCAGATATACCAAGAAGGGAAAGGGCAAGTATTCTATAAATGACTCAAGGTGATAGCTACGTGTGACCTCGCTTCGACCTTCGTAGCGCCGCTCGTAGCACTTCGAACTACGCTACGAAACGTAGATGATATTTCGTAGAGCTTTATAACTTTGGACTGCATAAGTTTATAATCAGAATAACACACGTCATAACAATAAACAGTGCCTATGTATTAAACATAAACATTCTTCATAACACTTTGATAACTTAAAACAGTTGCTGAGTAGGGTAAAACTGATTGAGAAAGAAAGAGTGGGAAACATATTCCATTATACCATGTTATATAAAGATTTGCACAAACTATAATAACGAATGTTAATAAGTTATTAATACGAATATTAGTAAGTACAAGCATTAATCGAGTACCTTCTTTTTATTTCCTCTTAGTTTCCATAGCGTTGCGTAAACTTGTTTTTGCGAGTGGATTAGTGGTTTTGTTCTTACATGGTTCTTATTCTTATTCTCAACTAGCGACCCGCCCCGGCTTAGCACGGTTTTATTACGTATAAACCTTCCTCTTGAATCACTCTATCTGTTAAAAAAACGGCATCAAAATCCGTTGCGTAGTTTTAAAGATTTAAGCGTTCAAAGGGACATAGGGATATAGGGACAGAAAAAGCGACTTTGTTTTATACTATGTGTAGTGATGATAGGTAGGTAGGTACTCAATTTTTTTTTGCAACAGACTACAGTTTTGTCAAGTTTCATGTGTATATACTATTTCTAATTTGTTATTCTTTATTTGTAATTTTCTTCATTTTTAATATTTGCGTTTATAGTTCACGAGTGGAATATTATCTAGCGTTAGTACCTACATACCTAATTTCAGCCCAATCCGTTCAGTAGTTTTGGTATGAATAGGTAACAAACATCCATACATCCATCTAAACGTCCACATTAATATTCGTTAGATTGTGTGCTCGCTTCTTGACCACAAAGTAATTTATTTTTTAGTTTAAAGTTCGCCGCTACGATGGAACGGCTCTCTCAAATTGTCTATCAAACTTTCCCCTTGAGTTTCCGGCTAGACGCAGGTAGACACAAAAAGTCGGGTCGATGCCGACGGCTGACTTGCAAGAGGGCAGATGTGACTTGCACTTGCCACTTAGTGCATAGTAGTGGCGGAGGGCACTCGCCTTGCAAGACGCCCTTGATTCGCCAATTCACACCTCTTGAATGTTTATGTGCGCCTAGTAATTGTGTTCCAAATTTTCGATAAAAATCAATTTTACAAAGTTGAAATGTAGACTGCTTAATTCATTTTTATTTTCATTAAATTATTTTAATTAATCTGTCAAATTGGGAGGCTTAGGTATTCGCAAAATTTCCAGTGTAGCCCTACCAGCGTTCCTATCTTCCGTCTACAGCACTAGTTCTTTAGTTGAAAAAATTTTAAACACGTCTGATTTGGTCCGATCACAAATTTCTTTCAAAATTTCATATTTAGACGAAGCTAGAACGGCTTGGCATAGTGCTTGCCCCGATGCTGCTCCTCCAAAATCTCTTTCGTCCCAACGGCAATGGGACGGGCCTTTGTGTGAGTTGACACGGAAATGTTTGTTACAAACGTGCTCCAGCTCGGCAGATCGTGCCCGTCTCCTAGCCGTTTCTAAATGGGAGTCAGGACATTGGCTGCAAGCACTTCCTTCCTATAACACTGGCACTTTATTGGATCCCGCTACTTTCCGTATCGCAACATGTATTCGGTTGGGTGCAAGGTGTTGTGCGCCTCATCAATGCCAGTGCGGTACTGCAGTCGAACAGCTTGGTCATCACGGATTATCGTGTACTAGGGCCGCTGGTCGGATATCTCGTCATGCCAGCCTTAATGACATCATCCGGCGGGCCTTTGTCAGCGCTAACGTACCAGCTATTCTCGAACCGAATGGTCTGTTCCGTGACGATGGCAAGAGGCCCGACGGTATGACACTAGTCCCATGGGAGTTGGGGAGGCCCATTGTGTGGGACGCTACATGCGTCGACACACTTGCACCTTCCCATCTTTCAAGGACATCCACTAGGGCTGGTGCGGCGGCAGATCTGGCCGAGGATCTCAAGAGGCGCAAATATGCAGGTCTCGACAGAACCTACGCATTTGCTCCCCTTGGATTCGAGACCCTAGGTCCGTGGGGAACCGAGGCTCTCCGGGTTTTTAAAAAATTATCTGAGCGTCTGGTCGATGCGACGCGTGACCCGAGAGCTGGTGAATATCTGGCTCAACGCATCAGCATTGCCATACAGCGTGGTAATGCAGCCAGTGTCTTGGGGACGCTTCCGACTGGTATTGACATGGATCAATTGAGCTACCTTTAGACTGTTTGCAACCGTCTGCAGTTAGCTCAATGGTTTCAATTGTAAATACTAGTTGTAATTTTTCTATTTCTTTGCTTGTAATTTTCGTTGTTAATAAAGTTTACTAGTAAAAAAAAAAAAAAAAAAAAAAAAAAAAAAAAAAAAAAAAAAAATTTAATTAATTAAAAATCATTTAATTTATAAAATTAATTTGGTTAATTATTTTATAAACCGCGCGCAAAAACTAAAGGTTGAAGAAAATGAGATGAAACTCGAATAATTAAGAAAAAAAGTGAAAATAACAGTGATGATGAACACCACGTATTATATCCAGTGGAATTATGGGGTAAGATTTATTATAGTTTTATTTTTTCATAATAAATGAGATCGAAATAACAATATTCTACGAAAGCTATGTAAAAGGGGTAACACAACACGTGTCCGAAACCGCAGACTCAAGCTGCTGAAGAGCCTGTAGAATAGAGTCGAGCAATTTATATTCGTTGACATAACTTTTTTTATCCTTTGCTATCGGCACGCACTAAACCGTCGTCCGGCCCTCAATATGCAAACCCTCGTTCAAAAGTTTGTTTTTAATCAGTGCACGAGGCATGAGTGATAAGACCCCTAGAGGTTTCCATCCTTGTTTCCCTGCGAGGGTTACTCTCTGGTTACGAACAAAGGATTAATCTCGATAGCAGGTTGGATGAGGGGAAAGTAAAGATAAGATAAAACTGTATTTTCGAAATGTACTTTTAAATCGTCGGATATATCTTGGACTTGGTAAAAATAATCACCAGATAGTAATCTCATAGGTGTGCAATTATATCGAGGTCCGTAGATAAGTTCCGACCACGGTTCCAAAACTTCGATCATCCTAGCGTTTTAGGATTCAGTTAGTTGCAAATTGTACATAAACTAGCGACCCGCCCCGGCTTCGCACGGTTTTATTATAAGTATATAAACCTTCTTCTTGAACCACTTTATCTTTTAAAAAAAACCGCATCAAAATTCGTTGCGTAGTTTTAAATAATAATAATAATAAATTCATTTATTTCGGACAACATTAGAACAAGTAAAGATTTAAGCATTCAAAGGGACATAAAGACATAGGGACAGAAAAACCGACTTTGTTTTATACTATGTAGTGATTTTGTGCACTCCCAGTGCGCAAAATTTCGTCCAAAATTAGACGAACTTGAAATTTTATTAAAGTAGTTTATTCAAATGAGTTGATAAATGTAATATGTAGTTATTTACTAGGAGATTTTCATCATCGTTAACTATTATTCTCTCATCCTAAGTCGTTTTTCTTTGTCCAGTGTCTTTAAGAAATGCAAATCTTCCTTTTCATTTTACTATTCGTAGGGGTGCATTCTTCCCTCACGGTCATTGAACTGCCAATCTATTGAGGAAATCAAATCCGTTTCCCCGGTCATTGAACCCCTACGCACTTTGGCAATTAAACATAGAAGAGGGGGATTGTAGGTACGTGCGATAAATAGAATAAACAATAGACAACAACCGGAGTTTCTCTAGGGTCGTAAACATGTAGAAATTACCAACGTCAAGGTAGTTTAAAAATAGAAGCACCGATTGCTTTGTCTGACTAACATTGTCCATTTCAGGCCTCTAGACGAGAGGCGTATTAAGAAACTCTATAAAATCTTGCCGAAAACGTGACAAAATCTTGACAAATTATCAAAATTTATGTCAGAAACTAGGTAAAAGATTAGGTAATTTCGGATTAGTTATTGCCCCTTTAAACCGGCTGTTTTTATTTGTTCATTATTTATTTACAAGATCCGCGGTCTTTATTGCATCACGGAAGTGTTAATTGTAGGTCCTGCCCTCGCATTTAAGTGTACAGGTGATTTCTCGATAGAGTCCACAAATCAATTTGTAATCAGATATTCATATAACATTTCTTTAAGTTTTTCTTATTACGGATCAAAATAAAGAACATTTCCATTAACAATTTTTTTATCCTTTAACAACGTTGATAGTACCGAAATTATTTTTTAACTTTATTAAGGTGCCTAGTCTTATCATAATTTATGAAGCCAAGGTAATTTCGTGAATATTGGTACACTAGGTAGGTACACTAGGTAGGTACACTAAAATAAAACTCGGTATTCGAAGGGTCTACGTAACCTACGTGAACTACCTAAAGGAACTACCTCACTCTCGTACAAGCAGCTGACAGGTAACCAACCGTCCCTCGTGAACCCTAAGAGGTAGGTAGGAAGTTATACAGCCCTGTGACGGTATGAACGGGGGTCGATCTCACTTTCCTCGGGGTGAATGCACCGGGGTGCCACCCTTGCGAGGCCCTCCCTAGGTGCTCCCTAGTAAGATACTCAATGAAGGAGAGGGATTCCATACCCCAACATTATATTTTCACATTTTATAAGGGAATTTCTTGTTGATTATTTCCAGACTTCGGTTTTTGTGTTTGTTTTAATTTGACACGAAATATACAAAATCAACCTTTGATTGGTAGGGGATACACATACGCACACGTAGGTGTGTAACTTATTTTGTAGCGTTTCGTTTGAAAGATTCAATGTAAATAGACACACTGACACACATTTATAAATAGTACTAAACGAGCTATGACATAATGTGACAACGTTTAGATTGATCATCCTTCATTGCAGCATTCAGTGGTTTCCACCTACCTTCCAGGTCAAGACTTACCGAGGAGTAACCTGCGAGTAGCAAGATGAAAAGTCTCACACCTGGTTTAATACCTCCTATTTTGGTCAACAGGATGGTACGGTCAACATGGACAAGATGACGGAAGCTCAGAAGTCTGCGTACCTAGACGCTCACGTCGCGGTTCAGCAGCATATGGCACAGGCTGCTGCTGCCACGGCTCGTCGTGAGCAACAACAGCAAGAGCAGCAGCAGCAGCAGCAACAGCAGCAACAACAACAACAACAACAACAGCAGCAGCAGCAGCAACAACAACAACAACAACAGAGCGTACAACAAAGCGTGTTTGAAAAGGTAAAACCTCTATCTATACTTATAATAAAACTGTAACAGGTCCAATTCTGTACATTGAAGATATTTTGAAAAAATTTTTTGGAGGGCATTCTATTATCGATACTCAAGCCAAAACTGTAATTTTTTTCATTCATGTCTGTCTGTCTGTCTGTCTGTCTGTCTGTCTGTCTGTCTGTCTGTCTGTCTGTATCGTAAACGCGCATCACGCCGAAACTACTTGATGGATTGAAATGAAACTCGGCATGATTATAGGTCATACTACGAGGAAGGACATAGGATACTTTTTATCCCGGAATTCAGTAAGGTTCCCCTGGGAGAGAGGTTGAAAGAAAAAATTTTAACCACGCATCACGCCGAAACTGCTGAATGAGTTGGAATGAAACTCGGGACGATTTGAGTTCATAGTACAAGGAAGGACATGGGATACTTTTTATCCCGGAATTCAGTAAGGTTCCCCTGGGAGAGAGGGTGAAAGAAAAATTCTTTAACCACGCATCACGACGGAATTGAATGAATTCGAATGGAACTCGGGACGATTGGACATGGGAGACATTTTATCCCGGAATTCAGTTTGGTGAAAACCCGTATAGCCCAGGGGAATCAAACTGAATTGAACTGATAAACGCGAAAGTTTGTAAGTATGAATGGATAGATGGATGGATAGATTGATAGATGGATGGATCAAATAATCAAATAATCAAATAATCAATATCTTTATTTCTTTAGGCTTACAAAATAAGCACTTAGACAAGTCAAATTTAATTCGCCTCAATTTTTTGTCCACTAGTGGAAGAGGCGAAATAGAAACCACTAGCATGTGTAAAACTTATGTGTCTAATACATGTTTGCCTTATAAATAATTACATACTATTGTCGATGTGGAACTGAGCGACATCTGGCCAAGCACTAACGTCATTGATGTAATCATTTATGGAGTAATATGCCTTCTTGATAAGATTTAGTTTTATGTACTGTTTAAATCTACGAATAGAAAGTTCAGTTGCTTCAGATGGAAGCTTATTATAGAAGCGCACACAATTACCCATAAATGATTTCCCCAGTTTTCGTAATCTAAATGAAGGAATGTGTAATTTGTTCTTGTTTCGTGTATTTCTATTGTGAACATCACAATTTTTCAAAAAGTTACTCTTGTTTTTGTGTGTATACATTAAATTTTCATAAATATATTGCGAAATTACAGTTAAAATATTTATTTCTTTAAATAATTCCCTCAATGAGTCACGTGGCTTTAATTTATAAATTGCACGCACCGCCCTTTTTTGAAGAACAAAGATAGTCTGAATATCAGCTGCCTGTCCCCAAAGCAAAATACCATAGGACATAATACTATGGAAGTAACTATAATAAACTAACCTAGCTGTGTCCTGATCAGTGAGATGTCTAATTGTTCTCACTGCATAGGCTGCTGAACTAAGCCTACCCGCGAGAGCATCAATTTGCGGTTGCCATTGAAGAGTTGAATCAATATGCAACCCCAAAAATACAGTAGAGTCTACGAAGTGAACAATCTCATTATTTAACATGATTTGAGTTGGGAGTTCTCTAACATTTGGTAACATGAATTTTATACATTTTGTTTTTTTAGCATTAAGTAAGAGGTTATTGGCGGTAAACCAATTTAGTATCTTTGACAGCGAATTATTTACATCGTCAAAATTATATTTATTTCTGTCAACTTTAAAAATTAGTGAAGTATCATCAGCAAATAAAACTATATCACAAAGGTCTTTTGCTAAAAAGGGGAGATCATTTACATATACTAAAAATAAAATGGGTCCTAATATAGATCTTTGGGGGACGCCTATTTCAATTTTTGAGCCCGTAGATCTTTCTTTACCAACGTCTACTTTTTGAACTCTATCTGATAAATATGATTGCATAAGATCCAGTGCCTTGTTGTTTATTCCATAGTGTTTCAGTTTCTCAATTAATGTACTATGATCTACACAGTCAAAAGCCTTAGAAAGGTCACAGAATACACCAATAGCGTTTTTGGCTTTATCCCAGGCCTCCAATATATGCCTTAATAGAACTGTACCAGCATCCGTTGTCGATCTACCCTTGGAGAAGCCAAATTGGTTTTCATGAAATAACCTATTAAGGTTGAAGTGAGAAGTTAACTGGGTGAGAATAATTTTTTCAAAAACTTTACTCATTGCAGGAAGTATTGAAATCGGTCTGTAATTGGCCGGATCAGTGTGGCTACCAGATTTATAAAGAGGAACTAACTTACTATATTTCATGAGATCAGGAAAAACTCCTGCGTCGATACAACTATTGAAAATATAGGCCAAACAAGGAGCCATTTCCTTAACAATTGAACTTAATACTTTTGTTGATATACCCCAGAGATCCTCAGTATTTTTAATGTTAATGGACTTAAAGATTTTCACTACATAATCAGCATTTACATAACTAAAGATAAAACTCTCATTACATCTAGCAACTGAAGATTCTAAAAATTTAACAGCCATTGATGCTGAGGAGTTTAGAGACTGGGTAACAACTTTAGGAATAGCAGAAAAGAATGCATCAAAAGCATTGGCAATATCTTTTTCATGTATAAGAATTGAATTATTAATTTTTAACCTTATTTCTTTATAACGTGGCTTTGATTTACCTGTTTCGTTATTTATTAGTCTCCATGTTGCTTTTACTTTATTAGATGATTTTATTATAACATTCTTTAAAAACAGGCATTTGGCTGTGTTGCAGACTTTCTTAAATGTTTTAGAATAGTTGGTTACATACAATAGAAACGCAGGATCATGTAACATAGTTTCTCTAGAAGCATAAAGGTCATAGAGTCTATTCCTACTTTTATAAATACCCGGAGTGGCCCAATCAACAAATCCGACCCTATCTCTCACTGTGCATGTTTTAAGTTTGAATACTTCACTGTGTTCCTTGTGTATGACATTCAAAAGTGTGGTAAATAATTCATTGGGGTCATCAGAACAAGATATATTAGATACTGTTAGTTCTACTCTACTTTGAAAATTCTTAATACGGTTCTCAGTTATTGGCCTGCAGGTATATTTTTCTACATTATTTCTATCATTATAGCTAAAATTAACACTTTGACCATAATGGTCTGATTGGAAATGCCTAATTACTGCTTTGCTGGTTGGAGTTTGACTACAGTAAATATTATCTAAACAGGTGGCAGATGTTTGGGTTACCCTAGTGGGGTCATTAAAAAGATGTTGTAAACTAAAGCACTTGAATAAATTAAGCAATCTGTCGGCAAGGGGATTTGATAAAATATCTATATTAAAGTCACCGCAAACAATGAGATCCTTCCTACAAGTAAATACTTTCAGCAAAACTTCTTCCATAGTACATTCAAAAGCAACCTGATCTGCGTCAGGAGGGCGGTATACACACACAACGATATGTCGCTCCAATTCCACACAAGAAAGTTCAATAGTCCTCTCAATAGAAAGTTTTACAATATCTTTTCTTTCTTTACATTTACGACTATTTTTTACTAAAATAAGAGAGCCACCACGTATTGCAGCTTTTCTTTTATATGAACTTACAAAACAATAGTTATTATAAAACGGCAGTAACTGATTCTTTACAATCCAGTGTTCTGTTACACACATAACATCTACATTTAAATGGTTCATAAATAATTCTAATTCTAGGATGTTTGTTAATTCTTCACGCAAAAACTGCTGAACAACGGATCTGGATGAAATTTGGCACAGAGATAGATTATAAGCTGGAATAAGAAATAGGCTTTTATTTTATCCCGAAAATCCCACGGAAAAGGGAATTACGCAAGTAAAATCGCGAGTACTCCAAATACTAATCATGCGCAGACGAAGTCGCGGGTACCAGCTAGTTTAATAATAAAAGTTTAGTAAATTATTTCTCTATGGATGAACACTTTAGTCCCAATGTATAATTTGTTGAATGAATATCATATTTTTTGAAAGAAAATCAAGAAAAAAAAGGCTGAAGTTGCAGTTGATATCTTATAAACAAATTAAAAGCTTAGTAATCGTTACTGAATTGAAAATGTATTTGTTTAGCAACAACAACAGCAACAACAACAGCAGCAACAACAACAGCAACAACAGCAGCAACAACAACAACAGCAACAACAGCAGCAGCAACAGGTCTTTGAAAAGGTAAAGATATAAGGCAATTGCACATTATACTTATCGATTTATCTTTAAACGTGAGTGCTTTGGGGTAGAGCTTAAATATTTATAAAGTAGTTAACATTATTGTTGCAGCAACAACAGCAACAACAACAACAGCAGCAGCAACAAGTATTTGAAAAGGTAAAACAATTAGATTTTAATAGTGACAAAACCAGTTATCAAATGTTAATTTTTACAAATTAAATTAACTCAAACAAATTACTTTATGATTCATAGCAACAGCAACAACAACAGCAGCAGCAGCAGCAGCAGCAGCAACAGCAACAGCAACAACAGCAACATCAACAGAATACCAATAACAATGCAAGACACCATCAGCAAATGCAAGTAAGTGCAACTTAAAAGTTTATTCCCAGGAATCCGTAAATTTTGGTCATATTTCATTATAATTCTATAGGTATTCTCAAACTTTCGCAAATATTTTTGAACATAGTAATGTACCAAACGGCGCATTGTAAACTTAGACATTCCTGATTCTCAGAAGAATTGAGGGTAACTCAGAGCTAGATGATGCGTTGGACATTGCCCAGCATTTTCTTTATTTAATTGCCATAATGTTCGTGGCGACTACTTTTGCTATCTACACTTCGTAAGTTCTACTATACAATATTCTCTAAACTTGTTATCAGCAGCAGAATACCAACGCGCACCAAGGTCACCCGTCTCCTCCCACCGTAAGCTCCACCCAACACCACTATGGAACCATTAACTCGCCCATCAAAGTGCCCCAAGTGAGCTCCAGTACAGGAGGACCTGATAGCACCTTCACCGTGCCTGATGATGTGGGGATGGGCTTTGAAGGAGGCGTTAGAGTTCTACAGAGTCTTGGGAACTGGTAAGTAAAAGTACCAATCTCGAAATGAGGATTATGTCAGTTTTACCTGTATTATTATAATATTTATATTTATTTGGTATCTGAATATTAATTATATCCACGTCCGGTGTGGACGTGGATATAATTAATATCTAGGGCTTAGAGTTCTGCACATTCTCGGGCAACGTTAGAGGATGTGGTTCCCTAGGAAAAAGAGGAGTTTCATGTCGATATTTTCTTAAGCAATTTTTTCGTTTAATTTCTTTATAAGTCGTGTGTTCTATTAACTCGATATAAGTATCGACCTACACTTAAAGTAATTATTTTTAGACTAATGATCCATCTCTAGACTTTACAATTAAGTTAAAACCCATATCAGGGGCATAACAGAACAAACTGTGACTCAAACAAAACTGAAAGTGGAATAAAAATCATATCAATTTTTGAGAGAATTTGAGGAAAGAAATTTCTACACATATAGTTTTATATGCTCGTTGATTTAACCATTTTATTCCGTAGGTCACCAGAGGTAACCAACACCATTCCGCGGCCTAACCTGATTCCGTTCACGGAGCCCTATGCAGAAGGGGGTTCCATGCATCCCGGGACGAGGCTGAAGGCTCTTCAGACGACTACGATTAGGAAACACGCGGTTATAAAACCAACTAGCTCTACTAATGAAGGTTAGATTTTGAAAGAAAAGAAAGAAAGAAAGAAGAAAGAAAATTCATTTATTTGGCCCTTTACATAACAATAATAGCTATAGATAAATAACACACTAAAACAGATCCAGAAAACAAATTTTTTGAAATCCTGCGGTGGCTAAACAAATCTCATGAGTAAACGAAATCCAATGATTTAAAAGTCAACCAAGAGAATCCTGACAATATAAAAATTAACTTCAATAGTTATATCGAATGCCGATGAGCATGTTAATTTATTTTTATGCTGATAGAAATAGGGTTGAGTTGAAATAAAACCATTTTTCTTTTCATTTTTCTGCAGCCAGTGTCTTGGGGACGCTTCCGACTGGTATTGACATGGATCAATTGAGCTACCTTTAGACTGTTTGCAACCGTCTGCAGTTAGCTCAATGGTTTCAATTGTAAATACTAGTTATAATTTTTCTATTCCTTTGCTTGTAATTTTCGTTGTTAATAAAGATTTTTTCTTTCATTTTCTATACTTTTTCAACTCAAAAACTAATGTTGTTCCAGTAACGGCCCAGTGACATATACATTATTCTTTAAGGGAGATGTTTTCGTAAAATGCTACACCATTTTAAATATGAATAATTAAAATGTGGAAAAATAAGACATTGATGACTATTTTCAGGAAGCAACAAAGCCTTTGAATGCACGGTGTGTGGAAAAGGATTGGCGCGCAAAGACAAGCTTACAATACACATGCGAATACACACAGGTAAATAAAAAGAGCTCATGAGAAACCCTTGATACAGTTTACCTATAGGTGGTTGGAAACCTGGATTTTTATCCTCAACCTTCTTCAACCTAAAGTGTGCAGCCGGTATTAAGTTGAGCACATGTAGTATTTTAAGATATCTTACAACTTATCGTAGAGTCTACAGGAGATCTGAATGCTGGCTCTATTTTGGTCATCTATTAGCATTGCCATTCAATGTGGCAATGCTGCTAACATTCTGGTCATTCTTCTTCTAATAATGGCTTTGAATTTTAGAAAATGTAGCTATGTAAGTATCTCTGAAAGAACTATGGAGAGGTCCATGCTGCGAGTGTATCATCTGCTGGATACAATCCGAAATGAGGAGAACCGCAAAAAGGCCGCGTCTTTCTGGGTGATACTTAATGGTTTCTCGAGTCTTGTGGCTATTGTCCAACAGTGGTTTTTAGTGACAACTACTGAAACTAAATTAGTCACGAACTTTGTATGTTCCTAAATGGTGTTCATCATCATCAGCCTATATTAGTCCACTGCTGGATATAGGCCTCTCCTAATAAGCGTCATAGCGCCCTGTTCACTTGTTCAGTTTGACGCATTCAGCATCTGCCAGAAGTTCTAAATGGCGTTATGTATTTATTATTTCAGGGGAGAAACCGTACGTGTGTGAAGTTTGCAACAAGGCATTCGCCCGGCGTGACAAACTAGTACTGCACATGAACAAACTGAAACACATAACACCTTCGAACATAGCACCTCTAGGTAAACGGACCATTTCGATACCTCGTAAGTATAATAAGGTTTTAGTTTTGTAGCAAAAAGTAAAGGAATGGTGATATTTTGGGAGATAGTAAAATAATTTTATTGATTATTTAAAGAAGAAAAAAACTATTATGGTAGTCCTAGACATAAGGAATGAAAAAACATCGTGAATTTTCAAAAACACGTTTTCAAACATTCGTATCATTGTCTAGAAAATTGACGTTCCTCGGCGTTTTTTTCGTAGATTTTATCAACGATCGAATTTTTAACTTTATTCATGTACCCCACTTTGATCAACGTAATGGAAATGGTTGAATGTTGCCTTCCCTTTCAAAATGATCAATATAAAAAGGATGGCTTAATTTTTAATATTATCAAATTAATTTAGTTTAATCGAAATCTGTTTTAACACCAAAGTTACGGTGCTTACTGCAACAGAGAAATATTTCAATATCCTTTTCAATTACTAGAAGAGCTTTATTTTATTTTGCGATAGTAGCAAGTTAGATCATTATACAGCCCTATACAACCCTACCACCTCTCCCCAGCTCTCAAACTAGACGACGTGAAGCCCCTACTAGCGAAGCAGGAAGACACGAAGCCATCTCAAGCGGAGATAGCAGCCGTGCAGCATCACCAACAGCCTATTCAGGTCTGCCAGGTGCCCAGCCATTTCACGGTAACTACCAACGCATGGGTCATAGAGCATGGTTATTTACTTAATGTTTTCTTGGTCTAGTTTGTCTGTAGCACAGGTTGCTTATAG
The DNA here is from genome assembly GCA_944547425.1 of Eupithecia centaureata. Taxonomy (NCBI): domain Eukaryota; kingdom Metazoa; phylum Arthropoda; class Insecta; order Lepidoptera; family Geometridae; genus Eupithecia; species Eupithecia centaureata. Next base: position 9,952,999 of record OX155686.1, read on the forward strand.
GAAATACCAGAAAATCTAAAATTCCTTATTCGCCTTTGCATCCATGAAGGAGAATCTCATTTACATTTTTCCGGTATCGACGTAAAAAATATTAATCGAAAGCTCCTGTAGAAAATAAATTAGCAAGAGAAATAATATCTCCTTTTTAAAGAATCGGGTACCAAATTACTTACTGGTCCATGTTTAAAGAATGAAATGTATTAATATTATACGATTTTATTAATCAAAAGTTTCAAAAAATATAGCCAAATATAGGTGAATAAAATATAACTTTGAACACTTAGGTAAAGGGTAACCTGTGCTAAGACTTTTTCATTCTAAACTTGTTTCTCATCAATTTTATAGAGTTTTCTTTTTAGATTTCCATTTTATTTGTTTGTCTCCTGAGCAATGCGTTGTAAGAGACAGAAATGTTTACGCAACTTTTCCTATGCCTTTTAACATTTTTTTCGTTATTGTTTTTCAATTTTCCGTATTCGTAGTAGTAGACGTTTCTGTTTCTGATTTTAGAATAAGTTTTATTTAAATTTATTGAACCTGATATTTTATATTTCTATGGGAGTCTTCGATTGATTCCAAATAAATTCCAAAGTTTTACTGGCCTTCTGAACATAAGCATTTGCGAAGCATCTTCATTATTTCATTAGTTCGGTTAAGGGGTTTATATGCACCAATGAACCCTACCTACATCAATTTAATTCATCATTCATTTGTTTATTTCAAACAACTTCGCATGTAAAGCACTTATGTCTACACATACTAGAAACAACTTATCCCAAATAATGTTAATATTAAACATATGGGTAAATAAAGATCCCAAGAAGTATGTATAAACTACATTTATAATTTTATAATACAGAGTTTTAAAGCTTTGGACCGACTGTGGTTAAATACCGAACTATACAAAAAAATACAAAAAATACAAAATCGTTTATTGGGACAAATAACAGGTTTGGTAAGTTACATGTTGAACGAGGAGACCACAAAAGTTAAAAACTGCGGCGTAGTCTCCTCGCCCGCCTCCTGACACGATATAAATACATTTTTAAAGTTATAGTTATGTTTAGATAGGTAGTTAATTAGGAAGAAATTAAAAATCTATGTTGCATGCAAAAACAATAGAAAAATAAAATTAAAATAAGAACAGTTATATAAAGATAAATGATTAATTAAGAACTAGTTGTAAATTAAATCAGGTTGTTTCTTACAGTAGGCAAAAGATTCTAGAGACAATAATGGGTTTCGAATCTAGGTATTAAGGGTATTAGTGTGATGAGTTTACAAGCATTATATCTCTGCAGAAACATTAGGTATGAGAAGGGTATTAGGAACAACATTCACCGCCTTTCCAGAACTCGAACCTGGTCCACACGAGCGCAGCCGGCACGGTCGCAGCCGCCACGGCCGGCATGGTGGTGTCTTGGTCCTGTGAGCTTTGCGGGCGACTGTTTGCGACGCGGGACGAGTGGAGTGCGCATGCCAAGTCGCATCTACCTGATAACAAGCTTCTCCAGGACAAAATGCAGCAGACGCAGCAGCATCAAGTCACACAGGTTAGTATAGAGTTACTATAGTTACATCGTTTTGAATGACGCTAATGTTGTAAATGCGGAAGCGGATCGTGCTGATATTTTGAACAGACGTCGATCTACGCCTGAAATGAGCCTGTTTTATGCTTTTCATCAGTTTTCATGCAGGTGAAACTGCTAGTTATAATACGAAAGTTGGGGTGGATGTTTCTTAACTCTTCACGCCAAACTATTGAACAGATCGGGTTAAAACTTTGAATAGACGTAGGTGTAGACCTGGAATAAAACATAATATAACATGCTTTTCATTAATTTTCACGTTGAAGCCGCGGTGCGTTGCAAGTTATTTATATTCTTTATAGGTACCTTGTCCAAACAGCCACGTTAAAACGGTCGTCTTTATCGTATCGTATATAAGCTACGAGACGAACACCTACGCTATGACACGTAGACCTAGAAATCGTAGATCTCCTACGAATCATACACCTACGAAATTAGCTACGCCGTAGCTTGTCTACGATTATCAGGTGTTTACATTTTTGACTTTCTCTTCCAGCAACAAGAAAAAGTCCACCTATCTAACCAGGAGAAGTTACAACTCCTGCACCATCACAACCAAAACCAGCAGATGTTGAACGGGCATATAGCCACCACCGTCTCTTCCGCGACCGTCGTCAACGAAGCCGGAGGTGCCTACTTCACTCACAACCACTACACGCAAGAAAGGCAACAGCAGCACGCACATCACCTCTGTCTCATGTGCAGGCAGGAGTTCACTAGCAAAGCAGAGTTCATGTTCCATGTCCGAGGACATTTCGAAGGTAAAGTGAACGATATCACAACAGCTGATGTGTTGGCGCGATCGTTAGTGGATAATTCGGGGCTGTGTACCTGAGCCGAGTCAAAGCCCAATGCGTTTCAGGCGGATGAGGGCTTTTTTCAAGACGAGAATTTGATGAAATTCTAAATTAATGTGTAAATTGTGTAGTTGAGATATTTATAAGATTGTGCAAAATGGAAAGTCGCAGCGTTGCAGCTTAAGATAGACGAAAAAGCGGTATAACATGACTACCTCACAACACCAATCACAGTGTCGATCACAGTGACTGTGTCGCATGCAATATGACCATTTTGCTAGACTATTTAAATTGTAAATTAATTGTGTTGTGAGCGCGTTGATGTGTGGTAAAAAGTCTGATAAATTGATTATATCTCTCAGTTCCATTATAAAGAAAATTTAATGATAAATTATCAATAGACATCGAACTTAGACCAATCAGAGGATAATGATAACATATAGTGTGCGAAAGATTAAATAACAAATATACATACATAGATATCTAACCTAATACAATGTGATATCGAATGTGCGAACCTATCTATAGTTGCTTTGATTATTAATTGGGGAAAGGATAAAGAGCACGGTATTTAGCATCCTCTATTTGATTTTAATGTCATTTGATTGATAGCTAAAACTACGAAGGAAGTGCGTTTTGTTAAATACCCAAAATGTATACACGTCGAAGGTTTCACTTTGAAGGAGCAATTTCACCAAAGTACCTCACTTATGTGAAGAACACCTATAATGAGATACTTTCATCGTCGATAATAAAGTAAAAAGGATATTTCAAAAGGTAATCAGAGGAATTAACGCAAGAAATTTTTCCAGTGTATTCTAAAAACAAAATTGAATAATTGCCACCGCTGGACCCAAAATATACTGAACTGTTACAATTTACTGTGTGTGAGCCTATTCATAAAGTGCAAATACGAGGGAAGGTTAGAATATCTAGGCCAAAAATATAGTAAAAAATTGGAGACCAAAAAGCTACAATATTAATTTATATTGTAACGATTTCGAGAGTTCAGTTTAAGGCTTACGCATTAGGCAAAAACAAAATTGAATAATTGCCACCGCTGGACCCAAAATATACTGAACTGTTACAATTTACTGTGTGTGAGCCTATTCATAAAGTGCAAATACGAGGGAAGGTTAGAATATCTAGGCCAAAAATATAGTAAAAAATTGGAGACCAAAAAGCTACAATATTAATTTATATTGTAACGATTTCGAGAGTTCAGTTTTAGGCTTACGCATTAGGCACATTAGGTACTGTTTAGTGCTAGCCTATTTTGACCCAGGGTTTTTGTTACAGCTTAAGTAAACTTTATTATGTGGAAGTTAGACCTGTATGTAGGTAACCAAATTCTACTTAGAATGTATCTGTATATAAATTAGACTATAAAATGTTTAGGAAAGTAGAATGTAAATATTATCTTTCCATAACAAAAAAGTAGGAATCGATAGAAGTTTCCAAGAATCCAATATTTCTCGCTTTATTTGATTTTAGAGTAAGAAAGTGTTTGGGGCTTTATCCAAGAAAATTTCTTAAGTTGGTGATAAAATATCTTATCTAATAATATTATTCCTAGAGTCTGTACCATAGCTAGACCATTTATAAAGTTTAGTTAGATGGCCTTAGGTATAGTGCAGACTCGTAGCGAATATCGGCCAAAAAATTATTCAAGTCCGATTACGAATAAGGCTCCAGTGTTTATAAATATTATATTAAATTATATGGATGAGTGCATCTAGTCATGAGCCGAATTCATGAATGGAGTCTATAATTAAGACCTATAAGCTTAATGATTTTTATAAATTAATTGGTCAAAAAATGCAAACCTGAGTCAAAAACAGATAAAAGTTAGGTCCTGATTTCTGATTTTACATCGGATCGAAAATATGTGTGAAAAGACATTAAAAAATGTGTTTATACATTTTTTAACATAACCCATTAGTTTTTTTTACTCTTTAAAAAGCTAGCATAATGTCTTAAGCTACTACTATAAACTGTACCTAAGTAAATAAATATTAAAATTATTGCAAATAAGTAGCCAAAGGCAAATTTCTGTTTGTGTAAGTATTTCATGGAATAAAATTCCGAATTAGATCATACATTTTATTTAGAAAAGTAAACTTTTTGGAACTATTCAAAAAGAAAAGCTTGTACAAACTCTAAATAATATTTTTTTACCACAAAATCTTTTATCTTCCTTTAAATAGATCTTTAATTATGTTGGTGTGACTAGTTAGGGATGAGAAGGAATGTGTAGTTTGTACTTGTTTTCAATTTTCAACGTGTCGATATCGAATGAGTGAGATGACAAAGCTTGCTCAAGAGTGGTATTAGTTGAAAAACCTTTATCAATTAAACTTTGGTAGTTTTTTAATTAAATTACTTAGTTACAGCTACTATTTCCACTTGTATAAAAATTATAAGAATCTAAGCCTTCATTAGAAGGCAGAGTGCCCAGAATTCTGGCAGCATTGCCGCGTTGAATGGCAAAAGTAATTCGTTGACCGTAATAGAAGTACAATAAATATTCCGAATTTCCGATTACCTGTGCATTTTAAAGTTTGTTAGCGTCAGGACCCCTGGACCAAGTGCGATATTTTATATTTGGAAACTATCAAATTTCAATACCTTTTCAATACTATTTGATACCTCAGTTAAATTATTTAGTACCTCGATGAGCAGTGAAATAATTTGAAAAGAAAGTGGTCAGACATTCTGACGTCAGGTTGTCTGGACCACATCTTTTTTACATAGTTAGAGACAGTAAAACTTAAAAAATCCTTTGTAAATATTTAATACCTTTTTAATACCTTCCAATACCTCTTTATTTCAAACATTTAAGCGTCGCAGAAAAAAGTTGTCGGATGAAATAAATTTTGTAGGAAGGTTGTTCGATACATATCTAATTTGCCGCAGAAATCAAATTAATCTTGTGAATGCGTAAGTTTGAATGTCGAGCTGTAAATATGTGTGGATGGATGGATTGATGTTTGTTAACTCTCCACGACAATGGATAGGACTGGATGAAGTAAAAAGTTACTAATGAATGAAATTTCGTTGTATCCTACGAATAAGGTTACAGTTGCAAAACAACAACTTTCAAGGAGACGGTTTTTTCTTATTATTTGGAAAAGTTTCTATAATACGATATTTATATATGTTTATATCCTAAGGACTAGGTAATACTATATTTGCAAAAAACATAAATATATGAATTCTACGACATTATTCTATAAGTAGGTATGTAGTAGGTAAATTCAAGTGCACTTGAACGTGCACCTAATCCTCATTGATAAAGCTGGCGCTCTACCCATGTCCAAATGCTTCGGCACATCTCAAGAGACTAGCTAAATAGAGAGTAAGTTGGATCAAGGGCCTCCCAAAAAGCGGTTCTCCTGGACTCTGCGCGTATCGTCAGGAAGTTCCTCTCTCTGCAACCTAGTCACCGGCTGCTTGAGCCTAGCTTCGCGGTCGGTGATCAACCGTTTTGATATATTTTTTACTATACTTAGTGCCTTTTTGTGAAGTCAAACATAGATATTCATCAAATAAGATATTTAATTAGAAAAGGTAGGTAATAATACCCCCCTATTCATTTTCAATACTTTATTATGGTCACGGGCTGGCCGAAGCTATAAATTGTCCGGGACATGGTAAGTTTCAATCTGGCAACCCTAATATAGGTATCTACTTAATAAAACTTGTTTTCTAATCAAAATCCGAAGAATGGAAAAAGGCAATGGTTTTGCGCTATTAATTTTATTTTATAATTTCCAAGTAGATAAAACAAATTAGAAAAAAAATAAGAATTAAACTAATAACAGAGAATATTTCACCTGGTATCATCGAAGAAAAATTGTAGTAAATCACAGAAGTTCGAAACAATTTTGACAATAAACGCCATTTAATATTGATTTATTTTTATTTCCATGGATACTGGGAAAAGAGGCCGCAGCATCCTCAACAAATTCGCATTCACCCTAGCGTATAGCTGCTTTATCTTAATTTTAAGTTGAAGTAAGTTTGTGACAGTGTAGGTGTTTGCATCGAATGAATATTAGGTAGGAATGGGCATAAGAATAGACAAATACAGTGGGATGGGTTTTATACACCTTTCCTATTCATCACTCGTTTTGTTCACTGCTGCACATGCCTCCCTCAAACGAGGAGGACTATATCATAATTACTAAGCTTGGTAGGCCTATACCTAGGTCGGTACCTACATCTATTCAAAATTTCAGCCTGATCCGTTTAACCGTTCTTTAGATTTTAGTGATATCACTTGTCACTACATAGTATATACAAAGTCGTTTTTTCTGTCCCTTTGTCCCTTTGAATACTTAAATCTTTAAAACTACGCAACGGATTTTGATGCAGTTTTTTCAATAGATAGAGTGATTCAAGAGGAAGGTTTATATGTATAATTAATCCGTGTGAAACCGGGGCGGGTCGTAACGTTAAGTAACTAACAAAACTTAGTTCTAAGCGTCTTTGTCTTTTTTCAACTACCTACATACAGGTAACTTACTAAAGGGTCTAGATTGAAGAGAGAATCTTGTTTTTACATTTGCACTTCTGAATACCTACCTCACAAAAGTTGCATCTTGTTGCAAAGGACGGTAAAAATATAAAATAAAAATATTGCAACTCATTTTTGGCACGTATTTTGATGCGGTTTTATAAAAAATCGCTTCCGAGTTATTGCTTTCTGCTTTCAAAGTTTAGGTACGTATTAAATATTTTGGTAGTTATCTGTTGCATAAGCAAAACCACGCACCATTAGTACCACTTTATGTGATCCATGGTAAAACTTGTTTTCTACCCCTGACTTTTCATTATGAATAATCATCATGACGTATGTCTATGTCATCATGTATGTATTACATGAGTATAGTCAGTTGATCTCTCATTCAGCTACAAATAGCAAATAGTAATAATTATTTATAATATTCCATTGCCCTTTCCTAAGGCAGATTTCCTCAAACCTATCAGAGTCAAAGATAATGACACCTCGCTCTAAGTTTAAGTTAAACTTGTATAAAGACATTGTATCATTGTAATTATTGAATTAAAAAAGAAAGTAGTTCTTTATAATGTTGTATTTATTTCTAACTAGCGAACCCCCGGCTTCGCACCGTTTTATTATACGTATAAAAACCTTCCTCTTGAATCCCTCTATCTATTAAAAAAAAACCGCGTCAAAATCCGTTGCGTAGTTTTAAAGATAAGCATTCAAAGGCACATATAAACTTTATACCGAACTGGTAATCGAATCCAGGACTTGCTTCGCCGGCTAACCTTTAAATTGTTTATTGTCCCTCATATTTCGGCGGATAAATTTACAAAGACGATTGTTACCATCTTAGCTGACATCGTGAAGAAAACATCTTCGTGGAAAAAGGCCACAAAGGCGCTTATAGGTAACAGCGTCGATTTAATATTTGCACGCCGAAAAAGGTGTAGGCCAATAAAAAGGGAAATATAATTTTTATTTAGGAGACCTACATGATACTTAAGCTAAAATATGCTCAAACGTTGAGCAAAATAATTATAAAATTTTTCAAAACATATAGGTAATATGGAAAAACCGTCTGCTTGAAAGTTGTTGTTTTACAACTGTAACCTTATTCGTAGGATACCTACGACGAAATTTCATTCATCAGTAACTTTTTCCTTCATCCAGTCCTATCCATTGTCGTGGAGAGTTGACAAACATCCATACATCCATCCACACATACTTACTGACAACTCAACATTAAAACTTACGCATTCATAAGATTAGTGTTTTGTCTGCGGCAAATTAGATATGTATCGAACAACCTTTGCTTCCTACAAAATTTAATTCATCCGTAACTTTTTTCTGCGACGCTTAAATGTTTGAAATAAAGAGGTATTGGAAGGTATTAAAAAGGTATTAAATATTTACAAAGGATTTTTTAAGTTTTACTGTCTCTAACTATGTGAAAAAGATGTGGTCCAGACAACCTGACGTCAGAATGTCTGACCACTTTCTTTTCAAATTATTTCACTGCTCATCGAGGTACTAAAAAATTTAACTGAGGTATCAAATAGTATTGAAAAGGTATTGAAATTTGATAGTTTCCAAATATAAAATATTGCACTTGGTCCAGGGGTCCTGACGCTAACTAAAGTTTGGTAAGATCCTGTGCAATGTGCAAGGAGTTTAATAGTCAGTTTAGTTATTAATATGTGCATGGAGTCGCTTTTGGTCGTTCTCTGGTGTTATAGTAAAAACATGTTGTTATTTTATTCTTTTGTTTTTTTTTTCATACTTTCTTAGGTCTGTGCTTGTCTTTCATCACTCTAGATGACACCGTGACACGTTGGTCGTTGAAAAAGGGTTCAAAATTGTTAGTTGTAAGCAGTAAAAGATCTATATTCGATGGGTATAATAGTAACAAATAGCCATCACCTGTAACCTAATGATAACTACCTACCGTTTACAATAAACTGAGCCAACCACAAAAATCTTCAAATTTAACGATACGTTTCAAAAATGAATTTGTGTGTGTTGGATAGATTTATGTAACGTGTTTGTGTTAATTTAAGTAGATGCTATTAAACCGATGGAATATAGATTTTTCACAGAATGTGTTTGTCTATGACAAATCAGAGCACGATGGAAGTTACAAATTCGAGTAGGCATAGGAATGTACGTACATACGTTGGCATTAAATGGTCAGATAAATAGGTGGGACTTTTTTGCAATATAAATATTTTAACATTTTCTTATAATTTGATTCGATTTGTATGTTATATGTAGGTATTGGGAAATTGAATTTTTTAGTGTTGAAGTAATATTAAATTGTGTAAACTTTTCAGTCCATAACGCGGCTGTTCGAAAATTGCTTTTTGGGAGGATGATGTGCAACTATTTTACAGTTCAGGTTTTTGGTTGGGGCAAAGACTGAATTAAGACAAAGAAGGAAATTTGTAAAATGAAGTAATGCGTAGGTACCTATTACCATCTTAAACCAACCTTTTATAGAATTGGTAGGTACATAAGTTATGTTACCTAACGCTAATTTTAATAAACTTGGCTTTCGAATGATCTCAAATCTAGTCTATAGGTCTAAGATAAGTTTAATATACTGCTAGATATTTTATACAGTAAAAGTATTGCTTTTTATAAGTAATAATATGGAAACGACATTACTTGAACATTCCTTAAGTAGTTTTATATCAATTTTCTGCGAATCGTTTGCTGAGTCATAATTACAAATTATCAAATTGAATTATAAAGAGTTAGATGTTTGCTATGGCAACTAACTTGTTCTTAGGAACATTTTGGAAACACGTTACTTGATTAATCTCCCTTGTGAAGTAACAAAAATCGTCAAACGTAACGTTTAGTTTTTAATTTAATGTATTTAAATTTAATTAGGTAAATAATATAAGAACAAGTTATGAGCAATAAATACGGTTCGCATATCTTAATATAAATAGATGTATAAAGAAAATTGTGAAAGGTTTGAGTATTAAAAGATGAAAGTCAAATGGAATATTTTATTAATCTTCAACACGAAGCCCTTTAGTTTAATAGAAGATGGCCTTCACCATCATTCATCATCATTTTGCAAGCAAAAAAAAGAAACTGAAGGATGAAGACCTTTGTAGCTGATTCGGGGTTAGTAGGGAAAAAAAATAGAAAAGTAGGTATGTCCTGACAAATCCTGATGGTCTAAGATCCGACTGCAAGATTAGCCCGCTCATCGTTTTTTGCTTAAAACCAAATTTTTATGTTTATTGTCGAAGGAGAATATGTAGGTATCTAGAATTGTTTATTAGAATTTGGCCGCAAGTATTTTTAATTAATTTATTCCATATCAAGTATTTTTAATTAATTAAAAAAATAAGTTCACTTATTTTTTTCCAAAAATCTATGAAACTTATTTTCACTTATTTTTTTTTAAGAAAAATTTATGTAAAGATTCTTAAAAATCACGGTTGCCATTGCTCACGTGGCCGCACGGCAGGTATAAACAAACAGGTATAATTTTGAAACATTTATACGTCACGTACATTTATGATATCAAATTAAATCTTATTTTTTTCTCTTTATTATCATATATGGTTGCCTAATAAAATCCGTCCGCAAAGTCCTAACGTAGTTATAATTCCATGCTTTTATAAGACCTTTTCTTCGACCTACATCCCGAGCTTACATAATATAAAAAGAAATGGCATAATTTTATTTGTCACGTCATGTTGCAAAATGTCAACCAGACGTCTGTTTGACAATCAGTTTGGACGGCTACGATGGCTGTTTTTCTTATTTATTGGTAGTATTAAAAGATTTTCTAAAATTTTAAATCAATGGTAGATTTCTAAATTTATTGTTTATTTCCACCAAAATTATGCGTTAAATGGGCTCTACCTTCAGATTATCACGACTTCGAGTGCTTCTGGGATAGGTAAGTCGTAATATATCCTTATATACAGTGTTATATACCTCTCCAGTTTTACTCGGCGCAAAATTGGTGCTGTAATAATTGGGTTATATTACTGACATCCATTTTATAGAGGTAGGTAGTTTTTAGTTTTGAGGCAAGAGGGTAGGTAGTGTTTTTTATTCATCATTGGGTTATCCTTTTCTTACTCCTGGCTCCAGAGGTACCTCTCTCTCTAATTTTCATATAATCGGCGGAATGCGAAGAACCCAAGTCAAACTCCACGGCGTAGATAAGTACCACTAATCTGGTGGAAATGCAATCAATAATATGTAAAAAATAATCTACAATTACCGCATTATATAGGCAGTTGTTACAGAAGCACTGCGTTACTGTAAACCTTATTTGTATTTTTTTATTTCCTACCATCTTTACATTCTTTCAGATTTATTTATGAATTAATTTGCTTGAAATGGAAACACCTAGCCTTCGTTTGAAATTCACGCCTTTACTAACTAATGCGGTCGTTGATACGGCAAAATGCTGTCTCGAAATAGTTCCAGAAGTAACGTGTGTTCAGAATCTAGACAAAATATCGTGGAAACAAGATAATGAGTTGGTAGAGTATACCATCCCCATGACTTATAAAATAATAATTAAAAAACGAGAGGATCTGCCGAAAACGGACGCTAAATCGGAAGATAAGCTTGAGAAAACATACTACTCTTGCGTTGAACTGAGGCCGGACACATCTATGAGTTTTGTTTTGGCCCCATGTCATTGTGACGGCGATGTTGCAAAAATCTTAAGCGATACAATCTTGCACACTATATCATCGAAATCCTTCTTCTGCAAATCTTTGACCAACGTTCAAAAAAGAAACTGCACCAAAATAACACAAAGCGAATGTCATGTGGAACCTATTGCAGTTCTTAATAAAGATAATATGCCGATTATAAGAAATAAGATTTCAGAAGAGCCGATTGTACATGAAATACTGTCAAGTAATGAGCGCGTCAAGAAAGATTATGGTAATCAATCTAATCTTATCTCATTATATTTAAACAAAAATCCGATTCCACTATGTATCTTTTTCAAATAATGTGTTTAGGTAACCTACACACGTACTACGTTTAACAGCTAATGAGCAATGTTGAAAAGAAAATTAACAACCGAAGGTTGAAAATATTGATTTATTGATGATATGGTCACACTGAAAAAGAAGTTTTATTTACATGAACATACCGAACACCGAACATACATAGGAACATACCCATAGTAGGTACCACTGTAGGAAAACATATCTACTCAAATAAATATTTTATAAAAGCAATAATTAATAAATCTAAGAAAAGAAAACATGTACTGGGTGAATGTCCTCAGCTCACTCAGCTATTAAGTTTGCGCGCACGAACGCGTGTACCTACTGTATAAATTACTTGCTTGCAAATTCAAAATCTTCAAACATTTTTATCTTTAGCTAGAATTTTTTTTTGGTCCTTGGATTTTTTTCGTATCGGGATTCTCCGCTACCTCCCTTCAGGCTTTCGGTTACACCCTGTATAAGTTTATTTACATAGGTACCTACCTGATAATGAAAAAAGGTAAAAACTTTGTATATTTGTATATCAATTCCGAATTTATGGTCTTCCCTAGATTATTACACAGATCTTACTAGCTACCCAGTACACCTCACTACTGCAAAACACATGGAACTTAGTTCGATTCTTGTCGGTATGTATCGTGAATGAAGAGGTAGCTATGTAGTTACTACACTGTAGTAAATTTATTTTTATTTTGTTTATTTTTATTCTAGCTATCGAAGAAAATAATCCTAATGCAGAAGACGAAATCGTTAATTCTTACATAGACAAGATAACGAGCACAGAAAAGATCGTCAAAAAAACTCAGTCTGTAGAAACACTAACAGATATTTCTGCTAACAGTGATGAACCCAAGAAACTTACACTGACGCCAATTTGCTCAATCAACACCAATAATCTACGATTTCATGACAATGCATTACAACCTTTAACTTATGTAGTAAATCATGTATTTGAATGTGTGCCAAAAGATTTAGTCAACGTAGCATCCAGACTACCAACGCGGAATAAGAAACAGTTTGATCTTAGAACTATGCATGAATGGGACGATTGGTCCAATAAAAAAAGCGTTTGCACAGCTCGGAAAAGAGTGCTACCGGAAGAACGAGTAGCGAACTTCATAAAAAAAATGGAAACAGAAATAATGCCGTTAAAATTGTTACTGAATGAAATTATTCATAAGTGTTCTACTCTAAACTTACCAAAACTTCATAAATCTAAACATGGGAACGTAATGCTATATGCAACAGTTCCCAACCCAAAGGACAAATCAAAGGAAGAGAAAAAAAGCATATCTAAAGCGCTGACAGATTCGAACCGTGTTGTTTATTCTATTGTGTTTGACGGATGAAATTGATATTCAAATTTGTTTATTTGCTCTATTAAATTCGTTGTTGTACCTATTATAATTTTTATGATTAAAAATATAACGTTGTTGTTTATTATTGTGTAGGCTCTAAAAAGCTAGTATGTAGAACTTGTAGGTATAGAGAAAAGATTAGTTCTAGATTCATGGTAAAGTTTGTAGAATTTCAGGGTTATGGATAATGTCGCTTTGGATAAACTTGTGCGAAGCCTATCGTTTGAAGTGCAAGCAGTCCCTCAAGATAATATAATCCAAGTCACCGCCACATCGAAATCAGCACCTTTGAATGTGAAAATAAGGGTTAGGAAGAAAGAAGAGGCAGGGCTTCATCATGGCGTCCTCACATTACCGCCCAGTACGAGCCACCCTCACAGCTCGCCAGAGATTATCCGATTGGTCAGCAGCGATCAAACTATTATGTCATTTAATATGATTATGGAAGCTGACTTTGGAAAACCTAAAAAGAAAACACGGAAAAATATTCTAGGAATTTTCAAACCAGGTAAGGTGCGGTGCACCGTTTTATATTTATATTATTATGTTCTAAATAATGTTTCATGTGTATTGTATTCATGTTTATAGCTTGCTTTAGACGTCAAAGCGATGAAGATGATCAGGAAGGAGAAATTGAAGATGAAGGAATAACTCAATCAGATGGAGCTCTAAAAAGGACGTCCCTTAAAATGAATAGAGATGACAGGACTAGAGATTTTTTCGGAAAGTGTAAACCAGGTCAGAAAGGAAATGGTTGAAAACAAATATGAGATCATACTTGTTGCTTGACTAATATAATTTTGCAGGTGGCTGCTTAGATCCACCATTTGGCGAGGATAGAGAACCATACTCCCCAGCCAATGAAGAAGAATATGCGTGCGATGACAGAGTTATGATGAAGGCTCCCACACAAAGCGCTGAAAATAAGTCAAGATCTAGTTCCATTTATAGCAGCAAGATTTTTAGTTGGAAACGAAAAAAAAGCAATGACGAGGTTTTGGATAAAAATGATGGGTTGAAAAAAGAGAAAGGCGCTAAAACTGAATCGGTTGTAGATTTATACCAATCGGGCTCTTTACGTACATCTGATACATATTCCAACTCTGTCATGACTTACCCTCACACGGTAAATTCTAGTGAACTTCGAATACAAGAAAACAAATTTCCTCGTAGTGATATCTACATTGATCAGTCTAAAAACTCTTTTAACGAGCATTCGGGGCCCTTTTTCGTTCCAGGTATCATTCCAGGTGCCCCGAAAAAAATAAGAACGGAAGAAGAAAAAATTGCAGAAGAAACTATAGGTAGTATTAGAAAACCTGAAGAGGATCAACAACCTCAAGGTTTGGGAATTGATGGTACTGAAAAACAACCACGATCAAAAGATTCAGGAACTGATATAAGAAAGCCATCTAAAGATCCACTTCCAGATATCTCCAATAAAATTGATTCAGATAGTGCTCCAAAAACAGATAAAGAAAATAGAATGATTCCTATTCCTGTGATTATTCCATTGCCAATACCCGGAGCAAATGAAACACCATTTACTTCGGTCATTAAAGGCGAAGGAGAGACCAAAGAAATAGAAGTTTTAGCTACTTCCTCGAACAATAACTTTGACTCTGGTTTTGAAAAAACGAAACCAATTTCTGAAGATAAAGTAGATGAGAGTAATATTGAAGAACCTTTGGATGTACAACAAAATACCAATGATAATAAGCAAGCAAACGTTAACAACAAACAATATCCCGAAGATATTAAAGATGATGGAATTGAACACACATTGACTCCTCGTCGACTTAATATTTCCCAAAAAAATGCACCAGAAACAAAGATAGCACAAGATTTTGAAAGTGATCTGGATTTCACAGACGCATCAGCGACAGTGGGAATTCCAAAAGAGGCTGATAGTCAAAGTTTAACTCAAAACTTAGATAATGTGGTTCAAACAGATATTGTAGGGTCAGATGATCAAAGTACTAAAACGACAAACAAAAAAGATTTTACCGAACATATCAGCCTTGTAGAAAATACTGAATTTGGTATCTATAATAATACAGAGGATAAGAATCCAGAAATAAAAAAGAAAATTGATGACTCATTGGCACTCGAAAACGAAACAGCCAAAAAAGATGATATTTCAAATAAAACAAGTAACGAAAATGAAAGCGAAACACCAGATAAGAAAAGTACAGATATTCTCGGCTCGGATCGTCAGTTTTCTGAATATGATCTTATTGATCCCGATGAAAACAGTACAACAACGGGAAATAACGGTTCTGGGATACCTACTCCAATTAAAAGAGACACCCCTTTGGAACTTGAAGAAAATGATTTACAGCAAATATGGCAAAATGACGAGGATTCATTAGAATCAGTACCGTTACCATTACACACTTACAAAAATATGCACGATGAAAATATCGACATATTAGAAAAAGTTAATGAAACTATTAACGAAACATTGAATGCCAACGATGTAGATGCTCTAAATGATGTCACAGTGGATAATCACGGTGAAAATGTAAGTTTTTCTGAAAAAGAAAACAAAGAGGAGATGGAAGTATATGATTCAAATGGCACTGAAGATGCTTCATATCCCAGAAAAGAGACGGAAATTTTAGAAATAACGCAACCAGACGAAGCTAATATTGACCTCGAAATAATGAATGTACAAGAATATGGTACAAAAACAATTGTAGGCGAGGATATGAATGAAGCATCCGTTCACGAAAAAGTTAGTGATGCATTTATACAAAACTATGACGAAAACTTAGATCGTAATTCTGATTTGCAACAAAAATCTGGTGATGGAACTCTAACTGATCAAGTGAGAGACCGTATGAAATCTGATGAAAAACACATACAATTCATTGATGATATTGATACTGAGCGCAATAACGAGGGTGTGGTGGTTTCATCTACAGAGCCAGATTCCTTAGACGATACAAAACGTATTTTTGAAAATGATTCAGATGTAGTTACCGAAAGTAAAGAAAGCTATCCGGATTCTTACTTGTCACCAACAGGCCGCGATCTTAAATCAGATATCGAAACAACAGCAGAGAGAGGAAAATTAGATGTAACAATACCGGGTTTCGAAACAAAATATCCTTATCATAGTATAAGCGGAACTCAAACGCCTGAAACAGATATTCCCAAATATTTTAAACTCGATCTCGGTATACAAAGTTATATAGACAACAACAAGGTTATTGTCAAAAGTTTTGATTCCAACACAGAACCACAGCGATACCCAAACGACACGATTAAAGTTGTAAAATGCGATTTAGAAATCGGCAACGAGGTATTGGTTCCTATCGGTTCTGAAAATGATTTAGTCGTTGAAATCAAAAGCAACAAACCTAAAACGCGTTTTATTGCCGTCGGGCGGCTAGATACAGGTGAGTTACATAATCCTTACTAATATTATAAATGTGAAAGTTTGTATAAATGTATTGATGTTTGTTCCTCTTTCACACTAAAACTACTGAACGCCTGAACATGAAACGCCTGAAATAGCCTTGAGACATTCCCTTAGAAACAAAGCGTGCGAAGCCGCGCGCAGATGCTGGTAAATTATAATGCTGTAAGACTCTATTAGATATCAATAAATAGATATCTACATTTTTTAGAGTAAAATACAAAATTTGTCAACTACAATTTTAGCAGTTATTCTTTTTAAAGATTTATTGTATATTTTAAGTGGATCTTTTCCTATATACTAAACAGTTATTATTGGACGGGCAGTAAGGAAGTTTCTGCAATTTCAAAAATAAAAATTATTCGATCTTGGACTAAAGCAACACATTGGTTGTGAAATCGAGTACGCTTTAATTTTCATACATATTTTTAGCCAGTTAATGAAAGTTCAATAACTTATAAGTATGTTTAGAAGACGATCTTCTTTAAGCTAGTTGATGTTCTGTAGGAATGACGGAAAAAAATAACTTAGGGACCGAGTCCCAAATCAGCCCTGTCAACCGTAACCTTGTCATCGCCGACGGTATACGAAAAACTCTACTAAAAATGTACGAAGAAGAGCTCCTACCGCTAAGGAAATCAATTTCAGAGCTGAAAAGTAGTATGGAGGTGATTGCAAGCCATCAAGTGGTACCGAAGGGACGTAATATGTTCGAGAAAAGGACCAGACCGTCGAAGATAGTACCACCGCTTTTCAAAAAATGCGGGTGCGTGAGGAGATGATTGGTAGGTAAGTTCTAAATTGAATCCTATTTTACTGAAAATAAAGTAGTAATTGTGGTCGTATCAGGTCATGTATATTTTTTTTTTGTAAACATTATCTGTGCGGGAACGTCCTGTGATTGATTGCAACTTTGGTGAGATCACATAAAAGTAAATATTACTTATTGTAGTTCGCGGTTATATTTCAATCAGTACATACTGAAAATTTCAGGTCATAAGCATCCTATATTAAAAAGTTAGACATTTCAATACATCAACAAGGGATGTTCCCCTTGTTGATGTATTAAAATGCCCCTTAGGGCTAAAATTTCCAAAAATCCTTTCTTATGGGATGTCTGTATAGTGAAAGGTACCCTCCAAATTTCAGCTTCAACTGGGCGTGGTCTTCAAAAAATCACTTGTTCCTTTATATATTAAGATAAAATATATGTAGAAGACAAAAGTAAATCAACAGACTGACAAAGCCATGAGTTGAATGTAACTTGAAAAAACAACATTCACATGACTTAGGCATTTTATCAAGTTTAAACGGACCAACAATAACCAGTCGCCGACAATAATAGCCAGAAAAGATATTATTATAATATTGATTTCTTCTTCACTAACAAAACGGTCATTTGCATAAAAAAATATGATGTTCAAAAAACATAATTGTTTTAAATAGGCGTAAATAAAATCTTTACGAATTCAAGTTCATGCATATTTTCCTTTAAAAATCAGCACCGATGATGTTACGACTTTGAAAAACAAATCGGTGAAACGTGGCATAAATATACATGGGTACTTATTGCTTTATGAAAGGAATCGTTCAATCTCATAATCGTTTCACTAGACTAAACACATTTTATTACATTATTCAAGGTTCATAGAGTTTAACTTTCGCGTCCGAAATTTGTGTACTAATACCTAATTGAAATAAAGCCTATCATACGGCGCTAATGAATTTATGCACAGCTCACGTTCGAAGATTAGATTGATAAGGTTTCGAATAAGTTAAGAGAAAGATAAAGTAGGTACAATAAATTCAGAATCTAGGTAAGTACTTACATTATTCCACGCATTTAGTCATTATATTAATACAAAATTATGTGCAAAAAAAGCTTATAAAGTCGATTACAACTTCTTTATCGGATATATATATATATAAACAGAATCGGTTTAGCAAACAAAATGAAGACGTTAATGTAATGTATATTGATCATAAATTCAAGTAGAGCATTTTATGGTCGAGTTCCTTATTGTTTATCATATACAGAATGAGCTGAAATCAGATCAGTCTGTAAACAGTTCACACTGGCGACTGTTAAGGGAAAGGAAAAGGTTAGATTCAAGATTCTTTATTGCTACATGCTGTAGTACATTTATATAGGTCTTAAATTAACATACATGGGTATCAAGCATGCACCCTGTTAGGGCACTGCAATATTTTGCTTTGCAGCAAAAATACCTACTTACAAATATTTATTATGAAGATAGTAACATAATTATGTTTTATTTCAAATACTCCTGTAACGATGTTACATGTTGAATTAAGTTAGTTGTAATACAAATTAAAACATAAGATAAAAATATAAAAAATTGTATTTACCAAAAACACTGCAATAATTTTTAAACTCGAAGAATCGAGAATCCTGCAAAAATTCATCGATCTATCTTAATAATTTTCTGTCAGGACAACAGGGAACAAAATGGTTTGCTGGAAGAGAACTCTTTTTAGGGTTAAGCTCGCCTGTGCCATAATTTATCTAGTTTTAAGTTTTTCTAGTAAGTATTTTTCTTTTGTGCATTAAAGAAATATAAATTCACCTAAGTTATGCTAAACAGCCTCTTTAAGATAATTGCAATGACCTGAAAACGTGACCTGAACAATCATTACCAGTCTAAATTTGAACATAAAAATTAACTTCTAGGAATAAAGGTAATCCTTACAGCGTGCTGCCTAAATTACAATATCAATTGACTTTTTATTTAATCGAACCAATTCCACTGAAACTAGTTAATCAATACAGTAACCATTGTTCTTTTCTTGCAGCTCTTCAAGGTTTACTATTACAGCAGTTTAAAGAGTAACGTTGGCAACGGCAAACACGCTGTGAGAAATAAAAAAACAATCTGAAAGATAATTATTATGTAGTCAACGTCATATACCACCCAATTAGTCAAAGAATGTACTACTGATAGTCTGTTCGTGTTCAGATGCTTCAATATACCTGCCGCTTTCGATGCGTTAAGACCTAAATTCTGCAACCAGTTTTGAAGTTCGATATTTGTGACGAAGCCCTTAGTTCTTGTTTTGTAAATGTGCTCAAAGAAGTGAACATGGAAGGCAAAGTGGCGACTGTAGCCGTGGATGAAGAAAAGTTTGGAGTGGATTTAGATCAGGCACTTGCAGTTGCGGGTGAGTGACCTTTTTTGTGAATTAAACTTGAATTAAATACTGCATGAATTTATCAATGAGTAGATAAAATAATGTAGTTAGGTATGGTAAATATTTGTTTAAATAAAAACGTAAACAATTTCTGATAAGCTTGGGGCTATACTAGATGATTTTGTGTGAATTGTCCAGCTTAATTTATTTATTAATGCATGTAATTTATGCATTCAAATGATAAGTGGCTGTTGAATGTAAGTAAAATTGTGGTAAAATGACTTGATTACAATTTCCGTATTTAATACTAACAAATTATTACCATAAGGTACTTATTGTTTTTAGTTAATAAATTAATTTTATGGCTTGATTATACGAATCGCTAATATTAATAAACGTAGAGTGCATTGCCTAAATAAAACCAATGGAAACTTCACAAATGAAATGAAGTAGCCGTAGTTTTATTGAGATAAAAATTTATTATTTTATAGTTTTCAAGAAAATCATTAAACGAAATATAATCATTGCGAAAAGAGGTTGCGGATTCGATTCCCGCCTTGGTACTTATATTTTTACCATCTGCAAATAATTGTCCCGGGGGTCTGGGTGTTTTCTATGTATAATAAAAATATCTATGTAGGTAATGTATTGTATTAAATATATCAGTCATTTAGTACCAATAACACAAGCTCTGCTTAGGGGCTAGATGCTGATGTGTGCTGCTGTGTCGATTGTCAATATGTAATTATTAATTTATTTTATTTATACA